>JAPKLY010000128.1:1017884-1042755 GCA_026898435.1 Prunella vulgaris | reverse complement strand
CTTTAATACTCATTAGTTTAGGAACCCCAAAACTTGCAATTTCATTAGTTAGATTTAATTCCAAAACTCACACAAACCTTAGAGTTAGAGTGTCTCATTGCTTTCTTAGGGTTCGATATTATTTTATAACTTGGTCAGCTTACTACTACACGATCCTATACACTTGTAGGAAGTAGAGGAGTGTAAGGAGTGTAAGGAACTCAGGAACTAGAGGAGTGTAAGGAGCATGAGACTGAGAAGAAATGGCCTACCCTAAAGCCACTTCCAGAGCATTTGAAGTATGCCTTCCTGGATGAAAATGAATTGTATCCGGTAATTGTGTCTTCTTCCCTTGAACATATTGATCTTGTTAGATTACTTGATGTGTTGAGAAGGCATAAGTCTGCTATAGGGTGGTCAATAGAAGATTTGAAAGGCATAAATCCCTCTATTTGCATGCATAAGATAAGGCTAGAGGAAGGTAGCAAACCAGTAGTGCAACATCAACGTAGAGTTAATCCCATAATTCAGGAAGTCATTAAAAAGGAAGTGCTAAAATTGTTGAATGCTGGAATGATATTCCCTATTAGTGATAGTCCATGGGTTTCACCTCTTCATGTTGTGTCTAAGAAAGGTGGTACGACTGTGATTAAAACTGAAAATGATGAGGTCATAGCTACTAGGGTCGCTACTGGATGGCGAGTATGTGGATTATAGAGAATTGAATAAAGCCACTTGTAAGGACCATTTTCCATTGCCTTTTATGGATCAGATGCTAGATAGGTTGTGTGGGCATATATATTACTCTTTTCTTGTGGTTATTCAGGATACAATCAGATTATGACTGCTCCTGAAGACCAAGAGAAAACCACTTTTACATGTTCTTATGGTACGTTTGCCTGGAGACGCATGCCTTTTGGGTTATGCAATGCTCCTGCTACGTTCCAGCATTGCATGATGTCTATATTCCACGATTTAATTGAGCATGTCATGGAGGTGTTTATGGATGACTTTTCTGTTTTTGGCTCTACATTTGATTTTTGCCTTGTCAATCTAGAGAAAGTGTTGAGCAGGTGTGAGGAAGCGAATTTGGTGCTTAACTGGGAAAAGTGCCATTTCATGGTGACAGAAGGAGTCGTGTTGGGACACCATATCTCAGCACAAGGACTGCAAGTGGACAGAGCTAAAGTAGTAGCTATTGAAAAATTACATCCACCTACAAATGAGAAAGGAGTGAGATCATTCCTTGGGCACGCAGGATTTTATAGACGGTTTATTAAGGATTTTTCTAAATTCTCTAAACCATTATCTCATTTATTAGAAAAAGATGTGCCTTTTATTTTGATGAATATTGTCTCAGTGCTTTCAGGAAATTGAAAGAGGCATTGGTGAGTGCTCCTATACTTATAGCACCAAACTGGAATGAGCCCTTCGTGCTCATGTGTGATTCAAGCGACTATGCTATGGGGATAGCCTTGGGACAGATGAAGGAGAAGCGATTTCACGCTATTTATTATGCCTCCAAGACCTTCACCCAACTCAGCTGAATTACACCACCACTGAGAGAGAGTTACTTGCTATAGTGTACGCTGTTGAGAAATTTCGACCCTACCTAGTAGGTACGAAAACTACAGTATACACTGATCATTCAGCGAGCAAGTACCTGATGACTAAAAAGGACTCAAAGGCAAGGCTGATCAGATGGGTTCTCTTGCTCCAGGAGTTTGATTTGGAAATAAAAGACAAGAAGGGGAGTGAGAACGTGATTGCTGATCATTTGTCTAGAATGGTTAGTGGGGATGATGCACATAAGGAAAAAGAGGAGATCATGGAGAGCTTCCCTGATGAGAAGCTGTTTCGTATTGAAGAGAATCCAGTGTGCGAGAAGGGTGAGAGAGCTCCATGGTTCGCAGACTTTGCGAACTACTTGGCTAGTGGAGAGGAGCCAACTGGGCTCAGTTCGTATGAGAAGAAGAAGTTCTTCAGAGAAGTGAGGAAGTATATCTGGGATGACCCCTTTTTATATCGAAAAGGTGTCGATTCAATCATAAGAAGATGTGTCCCTGACAATGAGTGGGAAAGTGTACTGAGGCATTGCCACACCTTGCCTTGTGGTGGTCATTTTGGCTCTCTAAAGACTGCTTCAAAGGTACTGCAAGCTGGATTTTATTGGCCCACTGTATTCAAGGATAGCCACCACTTTGTGATTAATTGTGACAGATGTCAAAGAGTAGGAGGACTGTCTCGAAGGGATGAGATGGCCCTAAATGTGTTCATAGAAGTTGAGCTTTTTGATGTGTGGGGCACACACTTCATGGGGCCTTTTCCTCCCTCTTATGGTTATCAATACATCCTTGTTGGGGTTGATTATGTCTCTAAGTGGATTGAGGCAGTTCCTACAAGAGTGAATGATGCAAAGGTGGTGATTGAGTTCATAAGGAAGAACATATTTTCAAGATTTGGAGTCCCACGAGCTTTGATAAGTGATGGAGGTTCACACTTCGTGAACAAGGCCTTGAGTGCTCTTCTCAAGAGATATGATGTGAAGCACAAAGTGGCAACCCCTTACCATCCTCAGACAAATGGGTTAGCCGAGGTCTCCAACAGACAAATTAAACTCATTCTGGAGAAGACTGTGAGTTCATCTCGAAAGGAGTGGGCATTGAAGCTAGATGATGCATTATGGGCATATAGGACTGCATTTAAAACTCCACTGAATATGTCCCCTTACCAACTTGTGTTTGGTAAACCTCACCACCTTCCAGTTGAGTTGGAGCATAAAGCACTTTTGGCCACAAAGATGCTTAACTTTGATGCGAAGTTGATGGGAGAGAAATGCCTGCTCCAATTGCATGAGTTGGAGGAGTTTAGTGAAGAGGCATACGAGAATGCCATGATATTTAAGGAGAAGACGAAGAAGTGGCACGATGCTAGAATAAGGTTCAAGGACTTCAAGATGATGGATCAAGCTGAAGTCGAGGTGGAATGGACCTTTCACCATATCCAACTGCTTTCCTGGGGGATGGTATGAACTCACAGATGATAAAGGTGAAAGATTTTTTGCAAATGGACATAGGTTAAAGCACTACTACTCTTCTTGTCTCAAAGAGGTATTAAGTAGAGTTAGACTCTCTGAAATGTCTATCTCACCTTGAGCTTATGAGGTATCATCCGGCATAGGACGTTAAAAATAGCGCTTAATGGGAGGTAACCCATTTTCTTGCTTTTGTTTATTTCCGTAGATTTTTTTTGATTTCTTCTGATTCATTAGTTTGTTAATCCCTATTTCTCTCCGAGTGTGTGCTTTGTAGGTTTTAGATGGTTGCGTGCAAAAAGAGAACAAGAGGAAAGAATTTGTGCTGATTTGAAGAGGAGTAATTTGATGCAGGCTGAGGTACCACGAACTCAAACTTAGAATTGCCTAGCAATCTCTAAGTTTGGGGGAGTGATTTTTATGTTTCTTTATGCATACACTTTGCAGGCGCACATACTTTGTTCTTGTTACTCTTGCTGAGTGTTTACACCTTCTCTTGAGTTGTGGGAATATGCCTGTAAGTGTTAAGTTATTCTGCTTTGATATGAGTCTCAGATGGACACCCCAGGCTCAAACTTAGATTTGCATAGCAAACTCTAAGTTTGGGGGAGTGTATTTTTATGTGATTTGATTTCTTGAGCACTGCACAGGCGCACCTCCCTCATTCATGTTGAGTCATTGAGTTTGTGAAATGTATGATGAGATTGAACAGGGTGATATTGGATTGAGAAGTGTATTTGTATTGTTGAGTGAAGTGCATATGAGTTTCATTTGTGTTTGAGTAAAGTGTGTTAGTCATAGATGCTTTGATGCTAGTAGTTGAGATGAGATAATTTTGAGTCAATAATACTTGTCACAATCACATTGCCTGTGAGATTTGAGCCCATTCCTGTTCATGTTAAACAGATGAAGTTTTCTTGGTTGTGTGGTCCTCTTTGTTGTTGTCACTCTAGAACTTGCCTTGAGTCTGATTTGAGATTACAGAAATTAAGAATTTCGCAAAAATGAGATGAAGCCTTCTTTGAATTGCATGAGTCACTTAGCCATATTGTTCCTACCTCTGTTCATTGATTCCCTAGTCAGCCCTTTTGAGCCTTATATCCTATTTTATTGGCCACCTGTTTTGAAACTTTTATCTTGTGTAGCCTTGTTCACCCAAGGGATAGTAGAGCTTGATTTTGTTGATTGGGAATCGTGTTGAAAAGAAAAGAAAAAAAGGGAATAGTTGGTGAAAATCTGTGAAAACAAATGGTTTGGACCTTGCCTAAAAATGCAAGGTGATGTTGAGAAAAGAATAAAAAAAAAAGTGGGAAAAGAAAAGCAAAGAAAAAAGTGAAGTAATGTGAAGTGTAGATTGGGGAATGTGTTGAATCAAATATGTGAGTACCTCTCAAGCTAGAAAGAGGTAGATAGTGAGAAATTTCCTGCTCTACTAACCCTTTGAGTCACTTTTATCCAAAAGATTCCTACCCTAACCAAAGAGTCAACGTTACAACCAAATGAAAAGCCCTAATTGATTTGCAATTGACTTATTTTTACAGTAGTGGAGAATGTAGACAATAGGCAAGTTTATGGTAGTGCTGCTATTGAGAGTGACATTGAGTGCTGAAATTAAACCCATACACTTGAGTGATGAGTGATACACTACCGAGAGGATTGTGATGAGTTGAGTTGATTTGATGGGTTTGATTTTTGATAACCAGAGTTGAAGTTGATGTGATGAGCATGCTTGATTGGACACTTATGAGCTTGTTGTGTGGAACTTGATGATATGATGATCACCAATTGATTTCAATATTTCCCTAATTTTGATCGATTCATTGCTCGAGACGAGCAATACTCTAGTTTGGGGGAGTGATTAGGGTCATATTTGCATCAATTTGTGCCTATTTTGACATGAATTCACTATGCCAAAAATCGCCTACGACAACGAGGAAAAGACAACGGGTATTAGTTCTACCCGTTGTCTTAAGTGGAAATCTAGTTGTTTTTAATGCACCCGTTGTCTTAAATTCTGAAATGCGCCGAAAGACAACGGGTTTAATGCCCCGTTGTCTTTTTCCGTTGTTGTAACTTTTTTTTTATTGAATTAAAATTTAGTATAAATATGACACTTAGAAAAAAAAAAGCAGTTTTCCCTTTCTTCTCTACTCTTGGTTACGGACGTGCCTTAGTTTCCCCTTTCTTCTCTACTCTTCGTTACGAACGTGCCCTTGCTGGAATTGACATTGGTCCTGAATCATTCAGGAAAGCACCGTGAATCGTCCCGGAAAGTGCCGTGAATCGTCCGGCACGGCGGAAATCACCGTCAATCGTTCGGCGCGGCAGAAATCACCGTGCCCTAGGTCTCTCCTCCACCCACTACCATCGCATTTCATCTCCCTCCGCTGCAAATCGTCCTCCTCATCTTGCTGTAGCTATACCTCATCTCTAGCATAGAGAATCCGTCCGTGTCTACCCCTTTTTTCCCAGGTTACTAAACTCACCCTTCTCATATTTCAATTAGGGCTTTTCTGAATCAGCATTTTGTGAATAAAATCCTTAACCTATCTACTTATTAGGTTTTTTAATACAAATCTCTGTTTTTTAATTGGTGTGGTGGTGCCGATGGAAATCTCTGTTTTAATAAAAATCTTTTTTTAATCCACTCTATTCTCCAGGTGGTGGTGCCGACGAGAAATTGGTGTGGTATAGATACATAGTGTGCAAGCGGCTGGTTTATCCTTCTTTTTTTATCGGATTCGCTTCTCTGGCTTTGATTTATTTCCTCGATTTCCAACTTCTTCTTGATACAGAATCTCCATTTAGCCCAGCCGGTTTTTGATACGAGGTATGTCTTCATGGGTGTTATCTTCTATTATTTATATGTGTATGGGATTTGCATCTATATTGTTATCTGTGTGTATGTATGTCTCTTCAATTTCTTGTATTTTCAAATTTCTTGTAATAAGGAATGCTCACCCACAAATTATTTCTCAAAACAAAACATTTTACCTTTAAGGTATTCCCCTTTTCAGATTTGTCTTTTATTTGCTTTCTACTCCATAATGGTTGGTCATACTTATACGTGTGTTTCTGTAAATTTTGTTATGAGGTGGAAGAATTAATTTAATTGCTATCAGTCAGTCTCTAGTGGAAGAATTGAGTAATCATGAAAGTTTGATACGAGCATAAATTAAGCTTTTGTCGGCACTAATCCTTTTTTATTACTTTTGCAAAGAAAGCTGAAAAGTATAGACACATTTATTTGTTTTTATTTTGAAATAAAATGATCACTTTTTTTTCAATTAAGAAATTATTTGCAATATACAACTGAAAAAGTCTTCAAAACTTTTATGTTTAAAGTTGTTCTCTCGTTTCGTAACTTTAGCTTCTAAAAGAATTTCTAAATTGGGAGTGGAGTTTGCACAACAGACAATTAAGGTTACTTTGCACACTATATATTACTAATATAATTGCTGCTAAATTCTAAAAAAATGGTCACACAAAGTACAGTTTTTTAGATTTCTTTTTTTAATGGAAAGTGTGCGGGCTGCTACTTATGTGGCCACTATCTGGGTGTCTCTTTAGATTGGTGGACATTGTTGGTGCAGCAACTGGTTTGATATGGTTTTTTAACAGCAGGGAGCTAACTACATAACTTGGGGGTTCTTTGTTGCTGGTTTTTGTTAGTTGGGTTGGATTTGGGCACTGGGAGTTAGTGCAGTTTTTTTTTTTCATGGTTTGGGACTGTTACATTTTTGTTACTTGGGTGTTACTTTTTTGGATGAGTTGTTCTTTGAATCTTTGCTGTTCTGGGCTGGTAGCTGATCTTTTAATGCATTGGGCTTATTTTGGTAAGGAGTCTTGGGCTGGACAGGTTTTATGGCTGTTTGAGTTTCCTTTAGTGAAGGATCTAATTGGCTGGGAGGTCATCTGCTGTTTTTTTTCCTTTAATTAAAGGCCTGGGATCAATGACCATTATGGCAGAGGTTTTTTCTCTCATTTTGTGTTTTTGAGCGGCTGAATTTGGGGTTCAGTTTCCAGGCTTGAGAGATGCTTTACGTTGGTCAGCAGCTCTGCATTTATTTTCTTTTAGTCAATTCTTGTGATCTGATTTTGGATGGGATTTAATTGGGGAGTTATTTTTTATTCCTCAATTTAAGCTCAATTTTTCTTGTGTTGTAGAATTAAAAATGATCTGAATATATATTGAGTTAGAAAAAAGAAAAAATTGAAAATGATTAAATTACCTGTATAAATGGACAAGAGCTCTTTTAGATGGTCCAAGTCCCTTAACCTCACCTCTGTAAGTTTGTCAACAACGGTCCCTCTCTACATGTGTATATATATATATATATATATATATATATATGCATATAATAATTAGTAAAAGGAAATCATAACAAATTAAGAGTATATATATATAATTAAATTAATTTAATATTATAGTATGTATGTATGTATGTATATTTAATTACTGGTTGGATTGAGTAGGTAGCTAGTTATATAATGTTAAATAAAGTTGAAAAAGAATGATATTAATTAATTACCTCAGGATCATCAAGAAGTCTAGGTTGAGTAGCATCAGAGCGGAGGGGGTCTTTGACTGCTTCATTGTAGATTTCCATAGCAGAAAATTTTACTACGTAGTTTCTTTCAGTATTCTGCATTAATTAAATAAATAAACAGATCATGATGAATGAATGAATAATTAGTTAATTTATATGAATTAATAAATAAATAAATAAATAAATAATATGTTTTGGATGTAGTCGTATATATCTGCAATGGCATACAAATTCCGTTGGATGTTGATGTCTTTGGCGAGAAGTGCCAATTGTATGTTCATTTTGAAGATGTTGATCCATTTGCTTGGTTGGAGCCCATCTCAGCCACTTGTGTTGCTACATATATCTGGTAATCATATTTCAGTAATTTTGTAAGTTAAATGTACACGTTAATTTTATTTATAATTTAATGTGTTATCTTTTTTATTGTAGGCATCTATACAATCGTATGACATCTCCAAATAAGAAGGACAAATTTGTATTTGTGAATCCATGGACTTCATCAGCATCACATAGCAAGGACAAAGCGGTTGTAGATGACTACAATGAGAATATGTCAAAGGAACTTGCAAAAATATTGGCTCGTACAACTTGCGATCAACTGGTTCTGGTGCCATACAATCTTACTAGGTGAGTACGATTTTATAAAATAATTTTTAATATGCTTTCTAGTAAAATATGTCACTCATATAAACAAATTTATTATATTTCTGTACACAGTGCTCATTGGGTTCTTACGATTATTAACCCGCACAAAGAAGAAGTTTGCTTCATCGATCCTCTATATCGAACCATTGATCAGGAATGGAAAAAAGTTGTGGACATGTAAGTTTATTATTTTTAATATTAATTCATAAGCTAGCTGTGAATTTTTTATGAAATGATAATTTTAGTGTGAATTGTAAGATATCTCTCGTTAATCTATTGTTATAGGGCCTTAATAATCTTTAATGCGGATGTCACAAGTAAGAGAACAAAGAAAAATAATCCATGGAATATAATCAAGGTATGTAAAATTATATGTATTTCGTATTCTCATAATTATGATCAAAATGTGTTTAACGAATTTTTTACTAACCTAGGCACCTAAGCAGCCTGACGGGGAGCAATGTGGTTACTTTGTGCTGCGTTACATGAAAGATATAATTGAGTTTGATGGAGTTGTGGAAGCGGATTCGATGTAATTAGTGGTAAGAATAGTTTATGTTGATGATATTATTATGTTTTGGTCTTTAGAATTTGTCTGATTATTGAGTTATGTGGTATATGTTTATATACGTCACAAGTGCTTTCTATGAAGGAGCTGATAGTTTTAGATTTTTGTATGATTGATCTTACAAGAGAACATTTAAAAATCTGTTCAATCTATGATTCTGCTTTTTCTTGTCTGTCTAGCTGTAGAAAGATATATCTTAGACATTTATTTTAGCTTTACTCATTTTATTTTTTGCATTTTAACAGTTTCCACAGAAGAACTACTCTAGAAAAGAAATTGATGATGTGCGGGAGGAATGGGCTATCTGTGTTTCTGAATACATGGACAACTAATTTACTAGAAGTGGTCAGAAGTCGAAGTTGATCGATTGCTTTTTTATTATTTTGAACATGTTGAAGTTGGAAGATTTGAAGTTGAAAGATTAGCAACATGTTATTAATATTGGAAGATTTATCGATTGTGGTTCGAAAACTATGTATGAATTAATGTAGTTTTTGAATTGTGGAGATATTTTATGATGATTACATTTCTATTGGTTCTTAATTTATGGAATGAAAAATATCTATATATAATATTAATAAAGCTACGACAACAGAAATAAAAAAGAGTCAAATATAGTTTTGACAACGAATTATATTTAAGACAACGGGTATACACCGTTGTCGTAAATATTTAAGACAACGGGTATAAAAAGTAAAAATTATGGACAAAATGCGTTGTCGTAGGTATTTACCACAACGGTTTTAAACCCCTATAACAACGGTTATACACCATTGTCGTAATTACTTAAGACAACGGGTATAAAAAGTAAAAATTATGGAGAATCCCCGTTGTCGTAGGTATTTACCACAACGGTTTTAAAACTCTATAACAACGGTGATACACCGTTGTCGTAAATACTTAAGACAACGGGTATAACAAGTAAACATTACGGACAAAACGGGTTGTTGTAGGTATTTACCACAACGGTTTTAAAAATCTATAACAACGGTTGAACCCCGTTGTCGTAAGTACTTAAGACAATGGGTATAAAAGGTAAACACAACGGTAGTTATCTGTTGTCATATGCTTAAGACAACGGTCAATAAAGAGTAAAGACAACGGGTATTCACCGTTGTCATAAATACCTAAGACAACGGTGAAAAACCCGTTGTCAAAAGTCTGGACCTACCACAACGAGTCGATCCACAACGGTGGAAAAACACCTACGACAACGGGGAATCCCCGTTGTCGTAGCCCTTTTCTGGCATAGTGATTTAAAAGAATTTTGCATGCATTTAGAACCTTAATTTGATTAATTGGACTTGATTGAGAAAAAAATAATATTATTTCGCAATTGAATAGAAAAGGTGATTTATTGAGCAAATATATTTTACAATGATTTTTCTGGAGATTTTTATGTGCTTGTTTCAGGATATTCTACAACAACAATCTCTACCATGCTAAATGCCAAACAACACGCCTCACTCATGCCATACTCTGCACAACTGGATCACACCAGGCCACTACCAATTCATTGCTGGAAACCTCACTTCACTCCATTGTTCAAACCAAAACCGCCACACACAATAAAGCTCTGGCACCGAAATTATCACACTCAACCTCACAGCAACAAAAGCCCTGCCGCCTGGAAACTCCAAAACCGCCTTAATCCACCGCCTGCAAATCCAAGCCACCCTGCTCTCGCCGCCGATTTGAGAATCCAACGCACAGCACTCTCTGTTCCGCAACTGCCTCCAGTCGCCGACACCGGCCGCACCACGCCTGAATCTCCCCTGCTACTGCTCGAAGCTATTCAACGTTCTCGGCCACCACTGTCGCACAGCAGCCGTAACCCAGCCGATCTGCAAATCTCGCTGGAAATAATGGCGAATTCGAGCCTGAAATCACGGACTCACTCCGTCTGCCCATTTCTGCCGTCGTACCCCTGCAAACGCCACTCCAGGTCGAGTCGACCATTGAAATCGGTCGTCTCCGGGAATCGCGCGCTCCTGTCAATAGCCGCTTAACCGCCTGAAAGCAACCAACACTCGCATCTCTCGCCGTCGCTGAAACCTTCACGCGGTGCCATTTCACTGCTCAATTTCGCGTACGGAAATGAGGCAGATAGAAGGTTGGGCCAATTTTCTTATTTTAAGTTGTTTGGGCCCAGTACCCTTTTATTTGTGAAGCGCAATCTTAGTAGGCTATTTTGCTTATAAAAAGGCGCAGGTTTTTATTCTGGAAGGAATCATCACGCACGCGTTGAGGGCATTAGCAGTAGGCACTAGGCAATAGGGATTTCTGATTCTTTTTTTTTTTCGCACACTAGAAATTAGGGGTTAATTCTTCGCAGCACGTTGAATTCTGATTTGAGATTACTTTGAGATTATTTGATTAGTTTGATTGAATTTTTAATTTCAGTTTTCAATTAGGTTTTATTCCTCTTGGTTATTTCAATTGTTAATTCTATTATCTCCTTGGTGTTTGATCTATTATTGTTAGTTTCGTCAATTCACTTTGTCTCAATTATTCATGTTATCACTCCTTTATTACTCATTTACACTCTCTTGTTAGTTAGCTAGTTCTTATGCTTTAAATAGTCATTAGAGGCCTTAGGTTTAGAATTAGGAATTGAGAAGAAAGTTTGATTTTATTTTTAATTTATTCAATTCATGCAGTAGAGATTATAGATTTATTTTCATGCACGTTTTAGTTTAGGATATTATTTACGCATTCTTAATTCATCCCAATTTCTGCTTTAATACTCATTAGTTTAGGAACCCTAAAACTTGCAATTTCATTAGTTAGATTTAATTCCAAAACTCACACAAACCTTATAGTTAGAGTGTTTCATTGCTTTCTTAGGGTTCGATATTATTTTATAACTTGGTCAGCTTACTACTACACGATCCTATATACTTATAGGAAAGTGCATTTGTGTGCGAACACAAATCGCTAGTCACTTGTGTAAAGTCTACAGTGTAGCCTTTGTCACAAAATTGACTCACACTAAGCAAGTTATGCTTTAAGCCATCTACCAAGTAAACATCATTGATCTGAACTTTTCCTTTGAGTAGACATCCTGATCCTTTAGCTGTTCCACTGGCATTATAACCAAAAATAAGTTTAGGACCTTTATGATCTTTCACATTTTGTAGTAAACTTCTATCTCCAGTCATATGTCTTGCACAACCACTGTCAATGTACTAAATCTCTCTTTTGGTGGTTGTATCATGTCCCTGCAAAATAAAGTGAATTATTTAGGAATCCAATACTTTGGATTTCCTCCAGTGTTACACTTTGCAATCCAAGCCTTTTTAGGAGCTGTAGAGTTGTCAATTCTACAGTTCTTGCTTGATCCTCCTTTTTGAATGCTTGAAGAGGGAGACACATCTGACATATTTCCATTCCAGAATCTATCAGAGTTAAGTCTTCTTTCCATATCCAATCTATGATAGACTTCTTCTTCTGACTGTAGGTTTGATTCTGCAGTTTGTTTCAAAGTTTTATTTTGAAACATATTTGAAACATCTTCTTCAGAATTATCCATGATTTCCTTGATCTTTTGTTGTCTTCTTGGTGACAATTCTTTGAATGAATTCAAGAATTTCAGATCTTCTGGCTGTAGAGTTGAATTTACAGCTTCTTCAGGGGTTGTTTCTTTGATGAACTTTCTTTCAGGCCTTGGAATTGATTTTTGTAGATATTTCATCCAGACACAGGGATTATATCCTATTCCTGTCAATTCCTTTGAGTGCCTTTGCTCAGACAGCATCTTCTTCAATTGTTAGGATGATTTTCCAAAGCAATCTAGCTTCTTTTGATAATAAGCATTGTGTTCTACAAGTTCAACTATCATCAGTTCTTGACTTCTGATTGTTTCCTTTAATTCAGCACAATCTGCAGCTCTACAACTTGCTTCATTGAAAAGTTCTTCATTGTCCTCTTTCAGACAACTGTAACCTTCCTACAATTCTTGTAGAATCTGCAGTTGTTTCTCAGCATCTTCCACTCCAGCTAACAAAGCTTTCACATGTTCTCTTCCAATGTGATTATCTCTTCTAAGATCTTCATTTTCCTCTTGGAGTCTTTGGATTGCACTTAGCATGTCACTGGAAGAATCCTTTTCTGTAATATAACTTGATGATGATGAGCATACCTCTTCATCTTTAGCCATAAGACAGATTAGGTCTTCTTCATCTGAGTCTATAGAGTCAGAGTCTTCTAAATCTGCAGTTGACTTTTGAGAAGAAGAGGGACAATCTTCCTGGTTTTTATCAAACTCAGAAAGTAGTGCTCTAATTCTCTCCTTGTCAAACTTTTTCTTTCTATCTCTCCTGAGTCTCTTTTCTTCATCAGTGTACTTCTCAGCTTTGGGATAAGGACAATCTTTGAAGTAATGTCCTGGTTTTCTGCAGTTATAGCATAAGTAGGTTGAGTTAGGTGTTGTAGATTTCACCTTACCATCTTCCTTTGGTGTGAACTGTTTCTTCTTGGTCCATTTGCCAAATTTCTTGAGCTGCTTTATAAAAAGAGTCAAGTCTTCATTATCAGAACTTGTAGTTGTAGAGTTGTCAGCAACTAGAGTTGTAACCTTACTACTATCAGTTTCTTTTCTTCTGCTTATGTCAAATTCATAAGCTTTGAGGTCTAAAAAGAGTTCAAAGGTGGATATCTTAGATAAATCCTTTGATTCTCTCATAGCAATGACCTTCATGTCCCATTCATAAGGTAAGCCTCTGAGAACTTTCATGTTCATTTCTCTTTGTGAGTACTCTTTACCAAGTGAGTCTAGCTCATTGAGGATCTCAATGAATCTTAATTCAAACTTTTCAAGAGTTTCACCAGATTACATCTTGAAGTTCTCAAACTTTTGAACTGCTATCATGAGTTTGTTTTCCTTGATTTGTTCAGTTCCTTCACAAATCATTTCCAACTTTTCCCATATATCTTTTGCAGTTTTGCAGTTTTTTATCTTGCTAAACACAATTTTATCAAGTGAATGATAAATAGTGTTCTTTGCAACATTGTCAGGGTTGTATCTCCTCTTGTCATCCTCAGTCCATTCCCTTCTGGGTTTGGGATAATCTGAGCTAATCCAGCTGACTGATCAGCTGCAGTGTTGACCTTCACAATAGGTATAGGGCCATCTTCTATGATAGACCACATTTCATCATTGATTGCAGACAAATGTGCTTGCATTCTAATTTTCCATTCATCATAGTCCTCAGCAGAGAACATTGGAACTTTGGATTTCACCATCTTGGGAGCCATGCAAGTATGCAGGTGTGTTTTTCAAAAACAAAAAAGGATCTAGCCAGGTACTGATCAAAGCAGTGGCAAGCCAACTGCTCTGATACCACTTGTTGGTCCCTTAAAGTCATCAATGTCTAGAGGGGGGGTGAATAGACCTTGAGTCCAAAATCAGGTTTTTCAAACTTTTTAAAAGGATGGATTCTAGAACCTTATAGTAGCCTTTTTGAAGTTAAGAAAATAGTAAGTCTACAATAGTTTTAAAACAGGACCACAAATGTTACAACTGTGGACTTAACAAGTCTGCAGCTGCAGAGTTCAAAAACAACTTGCAAAAATAAATCAGTTGTAGACAAAATATCAGAGGAGTTCTCACAATTAGAATTGTATTGAGAATACTCTAATGTGCAGCGGAATAAAGTGAGTGTTAATGAAAAATAATATAAACAAACTTAACAGCTGAGTAACTTAGAGAAGTCTACAGCTGTAGAGTCTGTTTCTGTGAAAATCACAAGGTTTTATGCACTCGAGATTTCAAAACAATGATGAATGTAACAAGGAAATTAAATATGTAGAACAAGAATATAAATAGCAGAAGGTAAATAGACCAGATTTATAGTGGTTCAGTGTCTATAAAAGACAACCTACATCCACTGTTACACCACTCAGGTGCCAAATTCACTAAGAAGTGATCACAAAGATCAATACAAGTAGTTCCCCCTTAGAACTAGGTTCACTCAGATTCCTATTCTAAAAAGAGATAAACTACCCTATTCACTCAGAAAATAACTCACAAAGAGTTTTTACAAAACCTCACAAAGAGTTATCTTCACAAAGTAGAAATATAAACTGGGTGAGGGAACAACAAAAAAAGATGTGATTCTTACTAAGAAAATCCTAACCAACTATCCTATGAATCACAAAGAATAAAACGAGTAAAGCTCTCTCAGAATATTGTTGGTTGTAGACTTGCTAAGGTTGAATGCTTGAATGCTCAGGGTTGTTGTTATTGAATCCTTTGAGGACTTCTTCTATTTATAGATTGAGTGGTGTGACTTATCCGTTGGGAATTTCAAATTTAAAATTCAGATAAGGCTCCTCTCTCTCTATTGGTATGTGTGAGGTGGTCCTCATCCTTCACACAGGATAGTACTGATTGTACTATGTCCTTTTCTTCAGAATTCTGGTCTCCTTGTAACTAATCTTCATTAAGCTCCAGAATTAGAAGAAAACCCTCCACTTTAAGTACAGTTTAGTGAATGCTTGAGAGCTACACTAATAGTGCTTAAAGGGTCTTCATTTTCTTCAAATAATCTGACTTGTACCATCTCTTCAAACGGTTCTTTGCAACTGTAGAGTTTTTCAACTTTGCAGCTGTAGAGTCCTGTCAATATCAAAAAGTGGCTGTAGAGAAACCTTACAGCTGTAGAGTCATGTCTAAGCTGTAGATTGATCAAATATACAGCTGTAGACTTCATTTACAACTATATGATTCAAACACCGATTTCCTTAGCACAAGTGTTAGTTCAATATAAACAATTAAACAAATTGTTTTGCACACATCAAAATCTAAACCAAGGTACTAACATACAGTCTGGCTAGAGTTAGACATAGGAGAAGCATTCATCCACCAATCAGGTTTGGGCAGGCTAACATGATCTCATATGCCTTATCAGTAGCAGAAGAAGTAGAGTATCAAGAACCTGAAACTTATGCTGATGCAGTGACAAGGAAGGATAAAGATCAGTGAATTTCAGCTATGAAAGAGGAGTTAAATTCACTAGAAAAGAACAACACATGTGTTCTTGGGAATAAAGAAAAAGGGCAGAAGGTTGTCAGCTCAAGATGGATATTTAAGAAAAAGTCTGAAATTGGGTCAGATGGACTGGGGCTGATCAGATACAAGGCAAGGTTAGTTGCAAGGGGATTTACTCAGAGGGAAGGAATAGACTTCAATGACGTGTTTTCACCAGTAGTGAAGCACTGTTCAATAAGGATCTTATTGTCTAAAGTGAATCAGGATGGGCTTGAGTTACAACAGCTGGATGTTAAAACTGCATTTCTTCATGGAGAGCTTGAAGAAACCATATATATGCAACAGCCTGAAGGGTTCATACTATCAGAAGATGAAGGAAATGTATGTCTGCTGAAGAAGTCATTGTATGGACTTAAGCAAAGCCCAAGGAAGTGGTATAAAAGGTTTGATAGCTTCATGATGTCAATAGGCTTCATCAGATGCAAGTATGACAGCTGTGTGTACTTGGAAAAGCAAGGCTCTGAGGTACTTACATAATTATTACTTTATGTGGATGATATGTTAATTGCTAGCAAAAGTCTTGGAAGAATTTAGAAATTGAAGGATAAGCTCAGTTCAACCTTTGACATGAAAGACCTTGGAAGTGCTAAGAGAATTCTGGGTATGGATATTGTCAGGAACAAGTCAGCTGGCAGGATGTTCTTGACTCAGCAGGACAACATACTGAAGATCTTAAGAAGATTCAATATGCATGAATCAAGATCAGTCTCCACTCCTCTTGGACAACATTTCAAACTGACAGCTGATCAATGTCCTAAGAGTGATCAGGAGAAGTCTCAGATGAACAAGATACCTTATTCAAATGGAGTTGGAAGCATAATGTATGCTATGGTTTGCAGCAGACCTGATATTGCTCATGAAGTGAGCTTGGTCAGCAGGTGTATGGCTAATCCTGGAAAGGCACATTGGGAAGCTTTCAAATGGATAATGAGATATCTGAAAGGTTCTGCACATTTGGGATTATTATTTGAGAGGACTCAGGAGAACAAGCAACCTCTACAAGGTTTTGTAGATTCTGACTATGCTCGAAGCATAGATACAAGAAAGTCTCTGACTGGATATGTGTTTACACTTTATGGCACAACCATCAGTTGGAGGGCTGCATTACAGTCAGTAGTTACATTATCAACCACTGAAGCTGAGTACATTGCAGTGACAGAAGCAGTAAAAGAGGCTATGTGGATAAAGGGTATTATCAGGAAATTTGGGTTCAGGCAAGATGAAATTACTGTGCAATGTGATAATCAAAGTGCCATTCACTTAGTTAAGCATCAGGTCTTTCATGAAAGATCTAAACATATTGATGTGAGACTTCACTTTGTGAGGGATGTGGTGGAAAAGAAGGTGATCACAATACAGAAAGTTTCAACTGATGACAATGCTGCTGATATGCTAACTAAGGTCATAAATAGTTCAAAATTCAACTACTGCTTGGAGCTGGTTAAGGTACAATCTTGGGATGTGCCTTAATACTACTGTGATGTGAAGGTTAGGTGGAGGTATCTCACTTACTTTGAGGTGGAGAATTGTTATGGGTGCAAAGAAAGTGAAATAAAGATCAGATGAGCAAGTACTGCTGATTAATTGAACATTAATACTAATAGCTGAAGGAGGTCAGCTGATAGGTCTGCTGAGGGTCATCTTATATGGTCAGCTGGGATCATCTGGAAGTCTACTGAAAGTCATCTGATATATCAGTGCAGTCAGCTGAGGAAGTCAGCTGAGGGGCTCAGCTAAGGAAGCCAGTTGAGGGAGTCAGCTGATGTAGTCTCCTGAGTGGTCAGGATGATGGTCCGTCAGGATGACTGGATGATCAGTCAGGATGGTTGGTCAGGTCAGTTGGTCAGGTCAGGATGATGGTCAGGCTGGTTAGTCAGGATGAAGGTCTACTGATGAAGGTCAGGACATATCACATCAGTAGACATGAAAGGAGCATACTGACTTCAAGTTAGGAATTAACCAAGAATCAGTTACGAAGCGGTTTAAACTTCCAAGTTGGGCAATTGACGATCAGTTTAACAGAATCAAAACTGAAGACCGTTGGGCTCTGACAGTTATTCATTTTCGGTTGCAACTGTAGCAGTTACTTGTTAGTTGGTTACAAACTCAAGGATTAATTTAGGTTCTCATTCCTATATATATACGCACCTATGTATAGTGAAAACCAACACACAACATACTCTAGAGAGATCCAAAATACTTGTAATTTGTATCATTTTCCATTTATTAGTGAGAGAGGTGCCCTCATCCGTGGAAGTAGATCATTTCTGATCGAACCACGTAAATCTTGGTATTCTTCAATTTCGTTATTCCAATTGATTTCAAACAATCATTGTTAACTCAACAAATATGCTAGTATTTTTCTGTGACTTTTTAATAGGGAGATAATGTAGAGCGTGATACAGTGCATAAAGCCTCATTTCTATTTACAAAGGAACTTCAATGGTGTTACTGATTAATTCATTATGTGTTACAGATTTGAGTGAATTTTGTAATGTGTTAATCGAAAATTATAGTTCAATTTTGAGGAATTTAATAGTACATTCATAAGAAGTTTAGTACAATAAGAATATCTATAGTACATATTTCTTAAGTACAGACACAAATTCAATAGTACAATAAATAAATCAATAGTATACATGTGTTTCGCCGGAGAAGAGCCTGGCCAGAAATTTGGCTGTTCGAAAAATTTAAAAAAAAATCACAATAATAACTATGGTACAATAATTAGTTTAATGGTACATACGCACATTGTACACATCCATCATTCGGACACATATATATACTATAGTACAATATTATGCTCCACGGTACACAATGTAAAAAAACCTACCTTATCGCATGTAAAAAAACCAATCTTATCGTAATGAATCTTCCTCTTCTCCTCCGTGAACCCCTTTCCGCAGCTACAGTATAAAACTTTTCCTCTTGAATTTTGATGGAACCTCTCAAATGGAAGCCGTCCTTTTCCCTTCTTTTGATCAAATTTCTACTTTAAGTCACATCAATATCACCTCAGGCTGCTTTTTGTACAGTATACTACTTTTTGTTCCGACACAAATATAAACCTACACTTTCCTAATCTATGTTTTGCATACTAGGCATTAAATGAGCTGCCTGAGTTGGCAAGACTATAGTTTTGGCTCTGATTGTAAGTATTAAAGATAGGAGGTCTTACTTGTGGTTACACTAAAAAAGTGGCCCTATTAGTAAGCCGTCCATAAAAATATGAACTAAAAAAATAAAAAAATTATAGAGAAACGGAAGGAAAATAATTACTTTAGTGTAAGGCTGGGGAAGAAAATCATGATTGGTGTAGTGAGAGAGAGAGAGGGGCAGTAGGTATTTAAAAGTGAGTTGTGTGGGTAAAAAATTAAGATGGTGTGTGGGTATATATAGAGGGAATTTGTTGTGAATATGTTCAATATTCAAACTCAGCTTATCTTTACACTTAACAGAATTAATCAAGGCGACTGTGTCAACTGCTCTTCCATGCATCTTACCATATATGGACATGCATGTGGCAATTTATTTAACTAATTGAAAGATAGTGTGTGTCCCATGAATCTGTTCATCATATATAATTTGGTCCCAAAACTTTAATATTTGAGAAAATTAATACGCACGCAAATAATGGCTTTTAACATATTATGAGTTTTATTTAAATACCTTCAACTTTTCTTGCCAACACTATCAACTTTTCTTTGAATTAATTATTTTGCGCACACACACTATCAACTTTTACTAATAAGGCATTCTCCAAGTTTAATCACTTGTTAAAAAGTATAATTTTCGTAAACAACTCTAAATACGCTCATGCAGATTGCAGCAAGAGAACTACTACAACAGTAAGCCTGTATTGTATGAGATGTTATACATTGGAACTACTGCAATATTTCATTATCAAGTGCAACAAGAATTCTAGAACAATTGATTCTTCGAATTCGTACGAAAGCTACCTAGCTAACTTGTAGCAAAGTTTGTTACACCTAACTAACACATAATTGACTCTTTGAATCCGTATGAAAGCATGTATGTGATGTTAATATAAGTCAAGATTTATATATTATCTGCACTAGTGATTGTGCTAATTATGGTGGTGAAGGTATAATCATTGAACAATTATAATTTGTAAAAGTGATAGTTTTGGTGATGTAGGTATAATTCTAGAACAACTATAATTTATAAAAGTGATAGTTTGGCAGTATATCGTGTTATGGATCGACAGGCTCAAATTGCTCATTTTTATATTCATCCCATTTGCAACCTAATTTAACATAAAAAAGATTAACATATAACTCGCAAATGAACTATCGATAGTGTGAAACAGGGTCATTTAATAATTGTGCAATCAAGAACAAGGATGAAATAAAGAGATAGAGAGGCAGACTCGTATATTTAAATCAAGACATTTTTTATGTGACAAATTATCTTAAAAGGATACATTTTTTATGTGACAAATTATCTTAAAAGGATAAATAGAGTTTTTTTAATCATGATACCCCTCATTAAATCAACATCGATATAACAATAATTGGAGTAGAGAAGAAATGAAAAGGAGAAGAAACAAATAGAAAGTTAAATAAAATGAAACATCAAATAAAAAGTATAACGAAAAAACGAGCGGAGGTGAAC
The DNA here is from genome assembly GCA_026898435.1 of Prunella vulgaris. Lineage (NCBI taxonomy): Eukaryota > Viridiplantae > Streptophyta > Magnoliopsida > Lamiales > Lamiaceae > Prunella > Prunella vulgaris. The sequence continues at coordinate 1,022,290 of JAPKLY010000128.1, read as the reverse complement.
CCCCTTATTATTAATCACATGACACGATTACAAACATAGTACAACATAATACATAAAATATTACTTCAAGACAACATCATCACAGAGAACAAGGTGAAGAGTGAACTTTTCGTAGAGTGTTAAAAAAAAGCATAGAGTCTTCTAATACTCTTGCTGGCGAGATATCATCTTGTTCTCTATAGTGATGATGTTCAATTACGATTCCATCTGTATAAAATATATTCAACATTAATTATGCGATGTGATAAAAAAATATAATATTATAATAAAGAGTATTAAAAATATAAACTAAAGAAATAAAATAATATATTGTGAAACGGAAAGAAATAATTACTTTAATGGAATGCCGTACGGGGCGAAACCGCCAAACGTAAACATGATGGCTGTAGTGAGAGAGAGGAGAGAGAGAGAGAGAGAGTAGGTATTTAAAAGTGAGTGAGATGTGTTGTGTTGTGTTGTGTGGGTATATTATATATAGAGGGGAATTAAGGGCACGTGTAGTGTCATTATCAACGCCTCTTGCATGCCTCTTTGCCACCCACACCCTTTACTTATTCGTGGCTCTTCAATTCCATGCATCTTGCCACGTATATATAAATGCCGTGTACACTTTTCTTTTCTTTTTTTTGATAGGGAATATACAGGATCATCATGATACAGCATATTTTTATCTTACGAACCAAATGAGCCGAGTGTATTCCCTTTCATCCTGGAAGAAACGTTATCCCGACCAATCCAGAGGTTCAGGATCTTCCATCGCTTTCATCCTGGAAAAAGTTGGTTGAAATGGAAAAAAAATCAGTTGCATCGGTCTGTTTTTAATTTTTAATTTTTTTCTTTAATTAAATTAAATTATGGGGCACGTCTCAATCCAAAATTAATTTATTCTTTAATTTATATATTTTAAATTTTAGTAGTAATATTATTTTAATTTGAGATTTCAATATGTATGAATTATGAAATATGTCATGGATTACAATCTGATACTGCAGAATTATTTTGAGTATTTTGATTTTTATTGTCTATAATTCTATTATGAAACTTATAATTTATTAAAAAATTTATATGGTAATATATATTATATTTTTATTTTTGAATAAAATATAGATAATATAAATAAAATAGGTATGTCTGTCTAAACGATTGGACCAGTTGAAACGACATTTGGTGCTCTTTCGATTTTGATAAGTAATCCGATTATGAAACAATATACAACAAAATGAAAAAAAATAGTTTAATATAATACTAAATAATTGGAGTACGTACGTAATAAAGAAACGAAAACAAAAAAATAAAAAAATTAATAAAAACGTGTGTGGGTGGATCCCACTTATTATTGATACGATTACAAATAGTACAACACAAATACACAATACATAAATTACTTTAAGGTAATAGCACCACTACTAACGCAGGGAGCAAGGTGAAAGATTAACTCTTGTTGGCCCAATATCATCTTGTTCTCCATAGTGATGATTTTTAATTACGCTTCCATCTGCATAAATAAACATTAAAAAACATATATTGAACATTAATTGTGTCAATGTTTAACATGTTAGTTGATAATTTAAATATTTTCTCCTTCTCTCTATAAATTTTCAATAAATTTCGACATACGGACTAAGGTAATATTAGTTATAGTACATTTGATGTGATAAGAAAAGAAAAATAAAAATGGATTACTATAATAAAAAGTCATAATTAAAAAATGTGAACTAAAAAAATTAGATTGCCAAAAAAACAAATTGGAATGAAAAATGAAAAATTTATAAAGAAACGGGTGAATTTAACGAAAAAAAGCTATTAAACGAGCATGCAAGGTCTCATATGCACCAGTTACACGGATCCTAGATCCGTGTAACTGGGTCAACCCAAATTCTAAAAAAATCCATATAATCCAATGGTGGACATGGGTTTCGAGAACAAGGCGGGGTCATCTTCGAATCAAGCGGTAGCCATCCTCTCTAACTCCGACAAATCCGTCTTCTATAAATGCCGCATCAGTGGGTGCCAGGACACCCTCCATAATTGAAGCTATACACCTCTGTTCAATGTTTTCCTAGCCACCGCAACAGCCACCCATTGGATTTTTGAAGCCACCGTTCACCTCCACACTCCAACGCCGGAGTTGAAAGCTCCGTCGGAGAAGAAACCCAACCATCCCCTGTGTCGCCCAACTCCACCTCTCGCCGGAAAGAATGGAGAGAATCTCCATAACCGCCGGTGAAATTCACGCCGGAAAGAAAGTCTCTACAGCAGCCGTCTTCCACTCTTTGACGCGCCACCATAGCCGCGCTCCACTCTGGAAAAGCTCGTTCCCCTGTTCTTGCTGAAGAAGACGTCGGCCGTCGCACCTCGAAGAAGCTGCCGAAAATTTGAAACCCACATCACCGCCATTCCTTTTAATTTCGGAAATCAGAAGCCAACCATCTCAACGCCGAAAATTGTCGCGCCCAAGCCCAAAGTTTCCAGCCATTTTCCGATTTGAAGAAGACAAGGGAAGAAATTGCTTAACTCATTCTTTACCATTTTAATTTTTCTTTTTAGTATAAAGTTGTGTGACTTTTCTTTTTAAAGTTGTGTAACTTTTCAGTATAAAGTTGTGTAACTTTTCAATGTAAAATTGTGTAACCTTTCAGTATAAAGTTGTGTAACTTTTCTATGTAAAGTTGTGTAACTTTTCTGTGTAAAGTTGTATATATAACTTTTCAGTTTTCAGTAGTGTTAATTCAATGTATAGTAGTATACTTTTAGTGTATTGCTTGAAGTTTAAGGAGTATGGTAAACTGTGTCATTTGTTTAAAGGATTTTTCTTGTCAATTTTGTGCAAAGAATACTAGATCTTTACATCAAAACAACTTGGACAAAAAATAGCTAAGTCAAAAGTGTGAAAAAAAATTCAATGACTTTCAGTATAAAGTTATGTAATTTTTCTGTGTAAAGTTGTTTAACTTTTCAATATAAAGTTATTTAACTTTTCTGTGTAAAGCTGTTTAACTTTTCAATATAAAGTTATGTAACTTTTCTGTGTAAAGTTGTTTAACTTTTCAATATAAAATTATGTAACTTTTCAGTATAAAACTGTGTAACTTTTCAGTTTGAGCACAAAAAATTAGAGCGAGTTGAGGTTCGAACCGCCGACCCCTTGCTTCTTAAGAGTGAAAATAACCACCAGACTACAAGCGAATTTTGTGAATAAGCCCGAATTTTGTAATATATGAAGGAGCTGCAAAAACGGGTCATAAGTTGACCCAGTTGCATGTGCACCAAGTGCACAAGAGACCCACTCTTTATAATAATCTTATGTTAAAAGGAATTACTTTAGTGGAGGGTAGGGAGGGGTGGGCATGCCATAACCGCCAAACGTAAACATGATGGCTATAGTATGAAATCAAGAGAGAGAAGAGAGAGAGAGAAGCAGTAGTGTGGGTATGTTATATATAGAGGGAATTAAGGCGATGTTGGGTAGTGTAGTTATCAATTGCTCTTCTATACCTCTTGCCCGTGTATGGTACACCTTTATTCTTTTTTTTTGGTTAAATTTTTTTTTTTTACAATAGATTTTATATAAAAATGATTAATTATAAGGTTGTTGATGGAATTTGTTAAAGGTAAAATTTAGTGGCTGTAATCAACTAGGACGGGCTGAAATTTTGAAATAAATACAAAATAAAACTATAAGACAATTGTTTTAATTAAAAATTGCGTCTTGCGACTTATCCGAAAGAATTCAACAGTAACAAATTTAAGAATAATATATTTAAAAAACTATCTTTTAATATAGATAACCATAAATTTTGACAGATAATCACTCTCCATAATAATTCATAAATTACTCTTGACATGGTTAATAGTTGAAAATACTTGTTTTGTCATTGCAGTGCTAAAATGAATTTTTAAAATAAATTGTATAAATAGATAAAGGACAAAATTAGAATTCCGACAAATTTATTGATTTTTTACTTTTTTGTTATTTTCTCTAAAAAAGAATGAATATAAAGAATGGACATACATTTCATGGACTAGAAATATATACTCCCTCCGTCCCAGAGCAATTTGCAAGGGAGGAGGGGCACACAAATTAAGAAGAAAGTAGAATAAAGTAAAAAAAGTAGTGTTTTGAGGGTTAATTTGGTAAAATTTTATGTTAAAAGTGAAAAAGTTAGTTGGATTTAGTAGAATGTGGGTCCAAAAAGTGGAAAAGTAATGACATTTTGTGTAAATATGTAGATATTGTGAGGGTGGAGTTTATAAAAGGGTTCCCTTTTTTGGGTCTGCAAGTTCCTCTGGGACGTCCTGAAAAGAAAAACTTGCAAGTTCCTCTTGGACAGAGGGAGTATTATTTATGTTACATATTACTTTTTAATGTACAAAATCTTGAAAATACTATATAATTTAATGCTTCT
>JAPKLY010000128.1:1002592-1017874 GCA_026898435.1 Prunella vulgaris | reverse complement strand
AAAAAATAAAAAATGAAAACAAATTGAGGGTATTTGACTATTAAAAAGCAAATTAAAAAGAATATATAAAAAATAGTTACCAAAATGTGTTAGTTGAAGGGATTGATATCTAGTTCATTAACAAGGAAAGATATTTGCCTTTTATCCAATACCACTTGGACATGAAACATTTTGGTAACTTTTTGTAAAAGCTTAATATATATACTCAGCAGAAAATTTTCAAAAATCAGGGTGGGCTACAGCCCACCCCAGCCACACTTATGATCCGCCCTTGTTGATAATATTTTAGAGAGAGAGAGTAGTGAGAGAGTAGTGAGAGTAGAGTGAGAAAGTAATTTTAGTATTCTGACCTTAGAGAGAAAAAATGTGTACAAGAGACCTATTTATAGGTTTGCATATTGTGAGGTGGCACCTTATAAGCTTACTTGGCATTAGATGCTGACAAGTGTCCTTACTCACTACTATGCTTCTATTACATTGCTATGTCCTACTACATCACTAATGATTCCTTATATAGCTATTGTCTAAACTCCGGTCTGAGCGAGCTACTTGGCGAGCTCCCTTGCCTTGTGCTATTCCGGATAGTGGTAATAGTAGTGGACTTCCGTCTTGTCTCCTGAATGTAGGCGAGCTCCCTTGTAGATGGGTGATTAGGGTCATATTTGCATCAATTTGTGCTCATTTTAAGATGAATTTTAAGAGTTTTGTATGAATTTAAGACCTTAATTGTTATCTAATTTGCTTATTGATCCATTTTATTTGATTTAATTAAAAAGTTGTCGATTATACTTAATTTTGATAATTTCAAGTTTATATTAGATAAGAAGCATATTTGGAAATCTTCCCGGGGACCACAACTCTGCACTCTGCTGTTTCAAATTCACAGCCAATCACCCCATTGCTCAAAACCACCGTCTCTGCGCCCCCCAACAAACACCACAACTCCACCATAAATGAAATCTGAGTGAGAAGACAACAATTCATTCAACAATCGCACAACAATAGACACCATGTCAATTTCGTTCACCGCCTTGAACGCCGATTCGAAGCCCCAACTTCTGTGCCTGAAACAGTCGACTGGAAACCGCCTCTCATCCGACGGAAACATTCATCGCGTCAACAGCCAACTCTGTTCCCTACAACCGTACGCGTCGTACACCTGCAAACGCCGCTCACACCCTGCCGCCATCAACTACAGAACCAGTAGCCGGAGCCGTCGCACACACAGCGAACTCGCACAGCCGCTCGTAACCTGCCGCCTCTCTGATCGGAATCCCACCAAGAACCGACAGCTTCATCTGCAACCTCGTCGCAGAGCAGTAGCCGTCTCTGTTTCAATCTGCTGGAAGCCGTCCTCACCGACGCCAGATCGTGTCGCCCGTCTGCACCAAACCACCATTGCTGCCGACTCCGTCTCTCAACGACGCACAACCGCCTGCTCCACCACTCAATCCGCCGGTAATCGTCCGCAACCGCTCAACCACAGCCGTTCGTAACCAATTGGGAAAAGATAAAATCAGTTTGGGCCCAACTTCAATTTTATTTATTTAAAGCCCAACTATCTTCTACTCAGTAAGCCCATTATTACTTCATTAGGCCCATTTGGCATTGGAGGGCAGAAGGATACTATATAATTTCAGGAGGTTATTCACGTTTGAGGATTATCTCGCCATTAGGGCAGTAGGCAGTAGTTTTAGATTATTTTGTGGTTTTGTTCACGCACAGCAGATTTTCGCAACACATCTTTGGAGAGAAAACATTACTTTGGTTTGATTATTTTTAATTCTTGTTTTAGGATTTCTAGTGATTTTTTATTGCCCATTTCATTCCAATTTGAAGTTCAATTTAGTTTTATTCAAGTATTTCCATTCAATTTGTTCTTAGTGTTATAATATATTTGTATAATATATTATATTATATATGGACATAATTTTAGATTATAGTCCTGTAGGCTTTAGACCCATAGACTTAGATGTTATGGTTAATGTACTTCTATTTATTGTATTCTAAACCCTTGTACTTCATATGTTTCATACTCTGTAAACATTTTACGACAGTTTATAGTTTACTATCTCCTGGCTTGGTCGCCCCCAAACGTAGTCAATTTGTGACGAACTGGGTTAACAATCTTGTGTTCTTTATTTACGCTTATCACTTTTACTTTCGATTACAACGCGTTATCAGCACGAGTCTCTACGAGGAATATGATTCACGAGAGGATTGCTCAAGCAGTTTCAGAACGGATTCGAATCTCGACCATCAATTAATAATTTTTGAATTTAGCAATTTACTGTAAGTATTCTGTTTTGGCTCTAATATTAACACTACTACATTTTTCCTCATAGATAACATAGAATAGTTAACGGATATCTCTAACTCCGTTATCTATGGTTCACGTTTTAGTTATCTATGTAATGTCTGTTATCTAGTTAGAGATCACTTTGTACCTAGATAACTTATTATACTCGTAGTTATCTATGTTAGTTATCTATATATAATTTTTAATAAAATAATATATTTTAGATAACTAGTGTATATATGTTATCTAATTTTAAAATAATATTAATACATACATACATATATTATATTTTTTATATTTAGAAATTTTTTGGAACAAAACTAAATATCTAAACAAATTTCCTCCAACACTTAGAATTTTTTAAAACAAAACACCAATACAATTTCCTAATAATCAATTCCTCCCCCTTTAAAAAAAAAATAAAAAATCAATTCCTCCAACACTCAGAATTTTTTTAAAATAAAACACCAATACAATTTCCCCTAATTAATCTTCCCTCATACAACACTTAGAATTATTTTTAAAAAATCACAATTTTCCCTAATCTGATCGATTTGCCCTAGAAATCAGATATACCTCTCTGTCGAACTCCTGCCGTAGCTACGTACCTCTGATTGTCGATCGAACTGTTACTACTTTGGTGTAAGGTACGTAGGTGTGTATAGTACTTTTGTGTGTGTATGATCTCTATTCGCTTTTGTTCTCCTTTTCATAAAATGCTGTACAATTGTAAGTCATATTTGCGACTTTGTCTTTGAGGCTGGGCCGGGTATATAACACCCGAAATTGCTCAGAACCGCCAGATATTGTATAACTGATTTTCTGAAATAAAAAACTACCTATTTCCTTCTCTTCTCAATCGCAATCTTCTTCGAAACTTCCCCTTCGATCTAACAGTGGCCTCAGAGCCAACGATCTTCCTTTTAGCTGCGCAATCGAAGAACAATGGTGAGTAATTCAGATCGAACTAGTTCACTAGAGTTTCAATTTGGCTCGCTGGAGAAACGGATGGATGAATTGCAACAAGAGCAAACCAACACTAAAGCCGAGTTCATTCAGCGAATGGATAAACAAGCACTCGAATCTGCAAGAGATTCAGAAGAAGTTAAACTACAATTGCAAGAGGTGTTGAGGCAATTAGGAGCAATTTCTACGGGCAAAGGTAAGGCTCCAACTGAAGGTTGTAGTGCCGAAAACGCTAAATCAACTTTGGATGTTGGTGATAACAATCATAGAGAAGCTATGCGCTACTCTCATGGACGAAGCGAAGCTGGAATATTACCTACTCCTGCACGTGCTCCTGGAATGACCTCATATGTTGGTATTGGTGCTCAAAACGGGGCAGGAGGTTCTAAATTTAGCAAACCTGTTACCGGAGCTAGACCAAAGAAACAGAATCAAAACCAGATGCCTAATCCTCGAGGAGATTACTCTCCTAAAGGTTCAAAGTTTTATTCATTTAGCAGAATTGAACCTGAACTTTATTGTGATCAATATTGTAAGGAGGATATGGACATCCAGTATTCACCTAGGCTCTATAATTACCCTAACAATGGGAGATACAATTCTGGTAGAGGTAATTATAGGAAACCTAGGGTGGATTTTCCAGTGTTTAAAGGACATAACCCTAGAGCTTGGCTTAAAAAGTGTTATAAGTACTTCAAATTCAATTCCATGGAGGATGAGGATAAAATCATGTTGGCTGCCTTGAACATGGAAGAAGAGGCTGATAACTGGTATCTAGACTATGTGGATGGTTTGGATGACTTAACATGGGATGAATTTGCAGAAATGGTGCTAGAGAGGTTCACTAATGCAACAGATGATAACTTGATTGGGAAATTCAATAAACTCAAACAAGTTGGATCTGTTAAGGAATATGTTAAAGAGTTTGAAGAACTAAAGACATTCATGATGAGGAATGAGCCATATCTTTCTGAACATTACTTCATTAAGAGCTTTATCAGTGGGTTGAAGGAAGAGATTGGGGATATGCTGCAGATTATGGCTCCGGCTAAACTGGTATCAGCTATACAGTTGGCTTATAAACAAGAGCACATGATTCAATTGAGGGATAAGGAGATGAAGTCCTACAAGAGCAGGTGGCCTGAAAAGTACAAGGAAAATTCTTATGCTCCAAGTAAAGTGCCAGGAAAAGCTGTAGACAAAATTCCTCCTCCAAGAGATTAACTCCAGCAGAAATGGAAGAAAGGAAGAAAAAGAACCTTTGTTTTAATTGTGATGAAGTCTACCGCATTGGACACAAATGCAAAAAATCATATGTGATCCTAGTAGAAGATGAAACAAGTGATGTGGATGAGTTGATATTGCAGGCTGTTCCTCAGAGGGAAATTGATCCTATAGTTTCAGTACATGCTTTGACAGGAATACAAAATCCAGACACAATTAAGGTTCCTTGAAAAATGGCTGGGCAAGTGATATCTATTCTAATAGATTCAGGGAGCACACATAGTTTCCTTGATCCTGAAGTTGCTAGGAAACTAGGCTGTACCATAGAATTTACTACTCCTATATTAGTTACAGTGGCTAATGGAAGTAAAGAGGAATGTAATTCAAAGTGTCCAAAGTTAGAATGGGAAATGGGAGGATGTAAGTTCAGTGCCCCTGTGAGATTGCTCAATTTAGGGGGATGTGACATGGTCATTGGAGTGGACTTACTCAATCAGCTGGGGCCAATCACTCTTGATTTCAGAAAACACAGGGCAGAATTCATATTAAATGGGAAACCAGTGATATTACAAGGATATGGGGATGACATACAAGTCCAAAGCTTGACTTGTAAATAAATAAAGAGGTTAATAAGGAAGGGACAATGTGTAGGGCAGATGTACCTATGCATGATTGCTGGAAATTCTGAGTTAGAAAAGTGTGCCATCAAACCTGAACTGGAAGATTTAATTCTGGAGTTTGACACAATATTTCAGATCCCTACCTCTTTACCCCCTCAAAGGGATATGGATCACAGGATACCTCTTAAAGTAGGTACTACACCTATCAAGCAACAACCCTATAGGTATCCTATGCTACAGAGGCAGGAGATAGATAAATTGGTTAAAGAAATGTTGATAACTGGAGTGATCAGGCCAAGCAATGGGCCATATTTCTCTCCGGTACTATTGGTTAAGAAGAAAGATGGAAGCTGGAGGTTCTGTGTTGATTATAGAAAATTAAACTCCATGACTATCAAGGATAGTTATCCAATCCCATTGATTGATGATCTAATGGATGAGTTGGGGTAAGCAAAGATCTTCTCAAAGATAGATCTTAGAGCAGGGTATCACCAAATTAGGGTGCATCCAGAGGACATCCCAAAGACAGCCTTTGCTACATCTACAGGGCTGTATGAATTCATAGTTATGCCCTTTGGGTTAACTAATGCCCCAGCTACATTTCAGGCTATTATGAATACTGTGTTTGCCCCATACCTTAGAGATTTTGTGCTGGTTTTCTTTGATGACATATTAATCTACAGTTCATCCTTGGAAGACCACTTGCAACATTTAAGGGTAGTTTTTCAGACCTTGCAAAATAAGGAGTTGAAGGCTAAGGCATCTAAATGTGTATTTGGTACTACCCAGGTAGAGTATTTGGGTCATATAATTTCAGATAAAGGAGTGGCAGCTGATCCTGAGAAGCTTAATGTGATTAAGGATTGGCCTCAACCTACTAATGTTAAAGCATTGAGGGGGTTCCTTGGGTTAACTGGGTATTACAGAAAGTTCATTAGGCATTATGGAATAATGGCCAGGCCTCTGACTTTCTTAACTAAGAAGGGACAGTTTAAGTGGGATGAGTCTACAAATATGGCTTTTAATAATCTCAAAGAAGCTATGATCCAAGCACCCATCCTACAACTTCCAGATTTCTCCAAACCCTTCATTGTGGAAATAGATGCTTGTTATTATGGTCTGGGGGCTGTGTTGATACAAGACAAACGACCCTTGGCATTCATTAGTAAGGCTTTAGGGACTAAGAATCTTGGTCTCTCTGTATATGAGAAAGAATTTTTTGCTATCATCTTGGCTGTAGAAAAGTGGAGGAGTTACTTATTACACTCTCAGTTTGTAATAAGGACAGATCAGCAAAGCCTTAAATATCTTCTGGAGCAGAAGATATCAACCCCTCTGCAGCACAAATACCTAACTAAATTGTTAGGATTTGACTATCTCATTGAATATAGAAGTGGGAAGGAGAATATAGTTGCTGATGCTCTATCAAGGAAGGAGATTGATTTGCCTTATTCATCAGCTATAACATTGGTTAAACCTGCTTGGATTGAGGAAATTCAGTCAAGCTATGAGGGAGACCCCCTGGTGTCACAAGTCATAACAGAATGTTTTACTACCCCTTATAATGTTTCCTTGTACACATACGGAGGAGGGTTGGTTAAATTCAAGGGTAAGATTTATATTGGAGGTGCTGGTGAATTTAGGAAGACTCTAGTTCATTGGGTGCATGAGTCTTCCCTTGGTGGACATTCTGGAGAAACTGTTACCTTACAGAAGTTAAAGACTAATTTTTGGTGGCCTACTATGAAGGAAGATGTTCATTTGTGTGTGTCTCAGTGCCATACGTGCCAGCTATGTAAGCATGAGTTACAGAAATCTCCTGGCCTATTGCAGCCGCTACCTGTTCCTGAGCAGGCTTGGAGGGATATTTCTATGGACTTTATTGAACAACTTCCTAAATCACAAGGGTTTGATACTATTTGGGTGATAGTGGACAGATTCACTAAGTACAGTCATTTCATTCCTATCACTCATCCCTATAATGCTTCACAATTAGCTGAAATTTTTCTCTCATCTATCTACAAACTACATGGACTCCCCTCCACCATTGTTTCAGATAGAGACAAGATTTTCACTAGTCAATTTTGGCAGCAATTGTTCAAGTTGATTAGGGTGCAACAGCTCTTGAGTACAGCCTATCACCCTCAAACTGATGGTCAAACAGAGAGGGTGAATCAGTGCTTGGAAAGCTATCTACGCTATATGTGTGGTCATAGTCCTAAGATGTGGGCTAAGTGGCTGCCTCTAGCTGAGTTGTGGTATAACACGAATTTTCATACTAGCATACATAGGACTCCATTTGAGGCGTTGTATGGATACAAACCTCTCCTATTGACAATGGGACCCTATTCACAGAGCTCGGTATTGGGTGTGGAGGAATCTTTAGCAGAGAAACAGCTCATCACCTCCCAGCTAAGGACTTTACTACAAGGTGCTCGAGATAGGATGGTTTCTTACGCTAATAAGAATAGGAGCGATCGCACTTTTGGGGTTGGAGACTGGGTCTATCTCAAACTAAAACCCTATCGACAGCTCACTCTACACAAGAGTCATGTTTGGAAGCTAAGTCCTAAATATGCAGGCCCATTTCAAATTATCAAGCGAGTGGGACAAGTTGCTTATACTCTGGCTCTACCACCATCAGCTAAAATTCACAATACATTCCATGTTTCCCTACTCAAGCGGAGAATTAGTCATAATGAAGGAGTTTATGCACACTTACCTGAGTTTGATCAAGATGGACGTGTTCTCCTTGTTCCATTGAAGATTTTGGCCCGTCGGATGGTGAAACGCGGGAATGCGGCAGCTGCAGAAGTCCTGGTTCGTTGGGCTCACCTTCCCGATTCAGAAGCTACTTGGGAGGATTATTCTACTTTTTCAGGTAAGTACCCTGCCCTCTTTGCTTGAGGACAAGCATCTGATTGAGGGGAGGGTATTGTTACGACTTTGGTGTAAGGTACGTAGGTGTGTATAGTACTTTTGTGTGTGTATGATCTCTATTCGCTTTTGTTCTCCTTTTCATAAAACGCTGTACAATTGTAAGTCGTATTCGCGACTTTGTCTTTGAGGCTGGGCCGGGTATATACCACCCGAAATTGCTCAGAACCGCCAGATATTGTATAACTGATTTTTTGAAATAAAAAACTACCTATTTCCTTCTCTTGTCAATCGCGATCTTCTTCGAAACTTCCCCTTCGATCTAACACGAACTACCCCAGCGCCGTCGGCCCTGGCCACCGCGAGCAGCGCGATTGCCGTCGTCCGTCGCTTCCAGCCACGCGTCCGGCTCTGCCTCCGCCACCGCCGTTCTGCACCAGGTATATTTATGTTCTCTATTTTCATTTACAATTCATTCGTGTTCCCCCTGTGTTGATTATCTTATCTACGATCTACCTCTCTGTCGGCGATGAATCCAGTGAAAATAGAGTGAATGGGTGTGTTTCGATTGGGGGATAAGAAAATTAATCTTATCTACGATTTCTATTAATTTTGCCACTTATTTACTGATCTATTTTCTGTTTTGCTATGGAATCTTATCTACTATTTTGAGCTTTAATTGCTTTTTGTCTTGACTTATCACGTTTATCAGATTATGGTTTGAAAACTTGATATTGTGGTTTGAACAAAATGTTATCTCTATCGATTAGTGTGTGGTTTGAAAACTTGATATTGTGGTTTTGAGCTTTAGCATTGTGGTTTGAACAAAATGTTACAGTGAATAATCTAGCTTGCCCTTTTTGGATTTGTGTGTTATGGTAATTAGATAATCTTGCTTGCCCTTTTTTAATTTGGAAATTTTATGTTGTATTTTTTGTCATGGAAGAGAGGTAGAGAAGTGAATACAACGGATAATATGGGGCAGACAGCATTGCATTGGGCGGCAAATCGAGGTTATATTCCAGTTATATATATTACAGAAAAAAAAGTACATGATGAAATAACATAAACTTGTTATAACAATGCTTTAGAAACTTGGTGTGTATCTTATGGCTGCTGATATCGCAAATCGAAATGTTGTTGCGAACTTGATTTAATTCTGTAATCTTAATAATAACAACTAGTCATATATCCTCTCGATTCTTGCTGAAAAAGATTATGGATATGATATATACTCCTTTACTTTCCAAGCGAAATTCAATATTTCACTAAAGTTATACCCGGAAACGCCATTTGAAAATCCAGTAAATAACTGGATGACCTCTAGCCTTATGTAAGTTGCTGTTGAATTAAGTCCATCGTCAGAATAGTTTAGTTGGTGCTTCTATAGTTATAAGTTGTTAACTAAGATTAGTTTCTGAATTGTTTTAGTTGGGTAACTGTGGGAAGAACATTCATCAGATTGGTCTATGAGCTATAGATGTTATTAAGGTTGCTCTTTCCAAGCTGCATTTATAGTTAGTCAGTGTTGTGGATCAGATCCTCACTTTAAATTTTATTGAATCATTGTCTAAACAATACTGCAAGCATATATACATGGACATTAGAAGAATTTTTGCATCTTATCTCTGCAGTTTGTGTTAGATTCAGATTCTCTTCCAAACATATCTAGGTTCTCTATGAATTTTCTGGTTGAATGTGCAAAATTTCATAAATGATGTAGAGATATGTGTTATAAACTTTACTGAAGTCGAGTATATAGTAGACAAGGAAACTGATGAACAAAAAGATATTGTTTGCCATCTTGAAATGTTATTTTATCTTGGTGGGTGTAGATGCGGATGTTTCTTGAGAAAGCCTATGAATTATCACAAGAATGGGGATGCATACCAGTTGTGCTTACTGGGGATCTGAATAGTTTACCACAGGTAATTCTGTTGACTTGAATTCTAAAACAAACTTTTGATAAAAACCGGAGAGCGACTTTACCATCACTTACATTGGATGTTCCTATTTATATCCAGAGTGCAATGTATCAGTTTCTGGCATCATCCAAGGTCAATCCTACATCTTAACCATGTCAGCACTTTTTGCATTTTATTTTCTTTTTCTTTCAATGGTGCTCAGTGATACCCCAGTTTACTGAACTCCTCTTGCTTAATCCAGTTGCATATCCAGCGACATGATCGAAGATATATATCTGGCCAGATATATCCATCTAAATATACCGAACCCCTACCTCTGCGTAATTGTCTATCAAGGTTTTCAGATGCTATAAGTTCAGTTTTGTTTTAGTTTCAGTTATATATGCTTGTGTTATGTACTATGCATCTATCTTCCTATCACTACAATTGACACTGAAGTTTAACTGTACCAGAATGGGTTAACTTTTAATGCATAGGTGGAGTGTTCCTGAATATCCTTTTAAGTTTTCAGATTTTGGCCTTTATCAGAATATTATATTTGGTATTAGTAATGCCACGTACACTTGGCTTCCTAGTGCCCATTGAAATTGCCTAGGATGCTCTAGTATATACTACTTTCTGCATCGCATAAAAGCTTTTATAGGAGAGGGCACACAAGATAAGAAAAATGAGTAATGGTTGAGTCATCCTAATCAGGAGGCAGTAGTATTAAAATATTAAAAATAATTGATATCCTTCCATGTATAAGATGATATTTTATACTTTCACTGCATAAATTTAGAAAATGACTTCCATAATATTTATACATTTGGTTGTGTGTATTTATTTAGTTGTAAAGTTAATGCATTTGAGAACTGTGAAGGGGTGGGAGGAAACATTTTTACTGTTGAGTCATCCTATCTTCATGACACAGTAGTGGTGTTTGGTGGTTGTGCCAACTTTGTATTTGTATATCATAAAATTCATTTCGCATTCACATGGTAATCTTAGCTGGTATTTTTTACCCCTTTATGCTGGTTGAATTTGCGTCGTTACACTGTTATTTTTAGTCAATAAGCTTTCTGAAATCTCATTCTGGAGATTGAATCTTGGTTGGGTGAGACAAAAAAATGAGAAAATGGTCTACATCAAAATTTCATGTCTCTCTATCCTCTGGAAGTGCTGCTGGTTTCCGTTGCTTTACTCACTTTGTAATTATTTATGACATCTGGGCTTGATTAAGTTCATGTGGATCTTACATGTTCAAAGTTGATTGTATAACTTTCACTTCTTTACTCTCTCAAGATCACTTTATTTATGTCTGCTCTAGGAAAATGGTGGTTTGTGTTGGAGGGGTTACATTTTTTTTTCTCATTTTTTCTTGGGTGGGAGAGGAGGGCATGATTTTATGTTTGCTTAACCTTGTTGATGGCTGTTCTGCTTGTGTCAATTTTGATGGTGTATTTTTCTGTGTAAACAGGTGTAATGACAGCATTGGGGAAAGGAAACGATCTGATTATGTTTGTGCAGTGAAGATGAACTCCATAAATTGTGAAGACCTTGTTTATGACTTCATTATTAATTGATGTATTTTGACTTTTAAATAGTTCGTTGTAGAAGAATCATGTTTATCATATTTTGGACAAATTAATGTATTTGAGTATTTGGATGTTTGGTAATTTAATGAATGACTTGTGAATGGATGATTAAATTAAATTTTGATATCTTTTTTATTTGGTATATTTAATATTTGTTTTAAATTCAAAAAATAAAAATTAGGTAAAAAATTGAGATTTTAGAATACATTACAAATTTATATATTAATAGATAACTGATATATTCAGTTATCTTTGAGCAAAAATAAAAAAAATGAAATATGCATAGATAACGAAAAATGTACTTTAGATAACATATATACTAAGTTATCTATATGCAAAAATAGATAACGAATATTTATGTCTGTTATCTATAATTAGGGAGCATAGATAACAGGGGCTTAGATAACGGATATGTTCAACATAGATAACAGATAATATCCATTAACTATGAGAAAATATGTAGTAGTGTAATCTGAAAATTGGACCCGTTTATTAATCTGAAAAATATGAAATCCATGATTAGGTATTCATGCTTAGTTTCTGCTTGGAATTTATATAATTTCTGATACCTGATCATATGTCCTGTACATGTATATTCTGCATATTCAGAATCTTATATGCTTAGCTTCGTACACATGATTCATGCCCAATATGCTCCTTTGATTCTGCCTATTATTTATTAATTGTTGATAATAGCACTGAATGTTTTTTGTATACATGCTTATGTATCATTATGGTGTACTGCTGTTTGGTTCTATACTTTTAATCTTATTCTTCTATGCGAACAAAACCCTGATACAAAAATAGATTGCCATCAATCTGTATTTTTTCCGAAACTTTTCTAATTTTTCGAAAATTCCTATGTTTGCGAAAACTCTGTTTCTGATTTTTTTCGAAAATTCCTATATTTGCGAAAATCTTCTGTAATTTTTTGAAAAATCCAAAATTCTTTGAATCCCCCAAATCAGAAACCAAAAATGTTTTCCCTTTTAAAAACCAAATCGACCTATTCGATCATCAGTGTTTCTTCAAAATCAAAACCCAGGTTTTCAAAACCTTCTTTCTTTCAATCAAACACAAAATCGATTCCAATCGATTTCAAAATCAATCCCGAATTCAGAAACAATTTTTCGAAAGCCAAAAACTGGAAATCGGAAATTCTGAAAACCCACCTATCTCGACGAACAAAAATGCCGATTCCATCGACGACGGGCTCTCATCCGCGACTCCTCCGTCTGTGCGATGGTTGCGAGGGTAACGGACAGAGAACGATGGCCCCCTGAAGCGATCCGCGTGCTGCGACGCCGCCTTTTGGGCCATTTTTTTTAATTGATTGGGCATTTTTTCAAGTTGGTCCTAATTAATTTGGACCATAATAATTATTTTTGGGCCCGAAGTCCATTAATAAAATTCATAATAATAATATTATGAAGCCCAAATCATTAATTTTTTTAGGCCTCCATTCAATAATTATTTCTGGGCCCGAAATCCCATTAATATTATGAAGCCCAAATTACTAATTGTCATTAATTATTTTGGGCTCGAAGTCCCATTAATATTATGAAGCCCAAATTACTAATAATCATTAATTATTTTTGGGCTCGAAGTCCCATTAATAAAAGTCATAAACCCAAAAATATTAATATCCCCCTAATTAAAATCTGTCTTAGCATATATTTTTTTTATGATTGAGCCTTAATTATTAAATGCTACAAACAAAAATTTTTAATAAATTTTCATTTATTAATTTTTGTAGCAAAAACATGTCAAACATCACTAAACGTGAATTCGATAAATTTGCACTTGATGGCCATAACTATCTGACATGGACTGTCGACGTTGAAATCCACTTAGCCTCTAAGGACCTTACTGACACTACTAGATAAGTATCTAAATCCATAACTGCCTAAAAGGCACAAGCTCTGATATTTTTGAGACACCATCCCAATAAGGACCTAAAAAATGAGTACCTCACCGAAAAAGATCCATCTATGTTATGGAGATCCCTGAAGGATCGTTTCCAACAACAACACGATGTGATCCTTTCCCAAGCCAAATATGATTGGCTAACACTCCGTTTTCAAGATTTTAAATCTGTAACGGAGTATAACTCTGCCCTACATCGCATTGTTTCTCAGCTTAGGCTGTGCAAAGAAACAATAACTGATGAATAGTTAATTGAAAAAACTCTTTCTACGTTCCACGCGAATAATCTTGTACTCCAGCAGCAGTACAGGGCCAAAGAGTATCAAACTCATTCCGAGCTCATTTCTGCACTTCTATTCGCAGAAAAGCACAACAAATTGTTGATGAAAAATCACAACACTAGACCGGTTGGCTCACAAGTAGTGCCAGAAGCATATGCTACTCGGAAAAACTCTAGAGACCACAAATGTGGAAAGGGAATGACGCGAATGGGGGGGCCGCGGATCGACCCGAAGTCGAGGCCGTGGTTGGGGACGAGGCCGAGGTAGCAAAAATGCACAATAAAGTGCAAATGACAAAGATCCACCTCAAGATAAAAAATCTACTCGACCATCGAGCTCACGTGCACAGAACAAACAAGTCTGTCACAAGTGTGGATGCGACGACCATTGGTCTCGCTCGTGTCGTACACCAAAACATTTGGTGAAGGCGTATCAACGTATGCTAAAAGACAAAAAGGGTAAGGCTCCTCATGGTGAAACATACTACACCGACCTGCCCGAAGCAGGCTTTGTCATAGACAAGGATGACCTCTTGGGTGAACATATAACTATTGTAAGCAATTTATAACATTTTTTTCCAATACTTTTAGCAACTTATAATCTACTAAAATTTAGTAGGACAATTGAGCCTGAATTAGGTTTAATTCGGGCTCAAATTGACCTAAATTTATAACTTTTCAAAGTTATTGTCCTACTTTTTCAAGCCTGAAAACATATTGTCCTACTTTTCCAAGCTTGAAAACATATTGTCCTACTTTTCCAAGCCCAAAAATATATTGTCCTACTTTTCCAACTACCCTATAATTACGGTCCTAAAAAAACATTTTTCCCCAACTATAATTTATAAAAGTGATAGTTTGGCAGTATATCGTGTTATGGATCTCATTTTGTAAGACACACTACAAAAAATTCGCGATTTACCGACCGAAAAATGGTCTCTAATTAGATATACTGACCGATTTATCGATCGAACACGGTGGTCGGTAAAACTGTGGTCGCTAATATTTAGCGACCGAATTTCAAATCGGTCGCTAAATTAGCGACCGTCTAAACGGTCAGTAAGGATGCTAACTCTAAATCTTGATCTCCCAAAAATACCCTTCTTGCTGAGGCCTAAAATTCAAAAATAATATATATCTATAAAGTCCTAATTTTTGAAAATTATACTACTAAAAAATAATGATCCTTTTGTTAAATCAAGTCCTCATAAAATCTAATCTCAAAAGATTAATCCTCAATTACTACTTTAACCTTGATGAAAAATATTCTTAATGGACTAATACTATAACTCGAAAATAAATACTATTTCTAAGTCCTAATATTTTTTTTCAAAACTTAGGGTCCTTCTAGAAGTCCACTAATACTAATTGGGTTAACTAAAAATACTAAGCAAGAGATAAAAAAAATACTGAGGCATAAAACTTAAAGGACTAAAACTGCAAAGTAAATAAAAAGTGCGCAACCTATAAACTTAATGGACTAAAACTGCTGCCCAGCTTTGGGGTGTTACAATTAAAAACAGAG
Source organism: Prunella vulgaris (assembly GCA_026898435.1). Classification (NCBI taxonomy): domain Eukaryota; kingdom Viridiplantae; phylum Streptophyta; class Magnoliopsida; order Lamiales; family Lamiaceae; genus Prunella; species Prunella vulgaris. Next base: position 1,002,655 of record JAPKLY010000128.1, on the reverse strand, counting down.
ATAGCAAAGTCGTGAGTTTGCGACGTGGAGAAGAAGGGTTTCCGTCAGGAGAAAAAAAGAATT
>JAPKLY010000128.1:960400-972592 GCA_026898435.1 Prunella vulgaris | reverse complement strand
TATGTTGAATCTAGTTAGTTGTTTAATTGAATATGATTAGTTATCTTTGATGTTTGATTAAAGAGAAATAAGGGTATATTATATAAAAGATGAAAGAAAAAAGAGGACCCACAACCCGGGGGAAGGAGGGACAAAAATTAGTTAAACGGGCCTCATTAAAAACCTCACCATAAATCACCCTTGTGGACAAACCGGACATAGGAGAAAAAGAGTGCAACCGTTTAACCATTCCTCCATGAGCAAAGTCCAGAATACAAGGCTTAAAGAAAACCAAACAACATTCTTACAACTCAAATCCTAAAGAATTTGTTATTCATATCCTCAAAGAGTACACGAGTTAAAAAATTTGGAGGATCACCGAGCCAACTCTTCTCCATATGCGTCTTAGCCACGAGGTGCGCTGTTCTGTTACCCTTTCTAAAAATATGTGAGTAGACCAACTCCAAGTTTCCTCCAGCCGCCAAGCACGTGTTCCAAAGACCGAGAATTCTCCACTGCACTAACTTGATTTCCTTCTTAAGCGTATCCATAGCCTGCTTCGAGACAGACTCCAACCACAGCCGCATCCAGCACCTTTCCTTCGCAAATTTCACAACAAGCAGGGTAGCCCCAGCTCACCCTCTAATGGAATTGTCCAGCTCCCATAAAGCCCTAAACATGCGGAACTAAGGGATTTAGTGAATTATACCTCTTGGAGAAAAGGCAGTTTCTGAGACAAAAGGAGTCCTCTGAGATGGAAAAGGAGGTTTCTGAGACAAAATGCGTCCTTTGAGATGCTTTATCTACTTCAACCGCCTTATGTTCCAACTTCAAGCAGTATTAACAATGAACTTGAACACGTCCTTCTTGAGACACTCAATTTGATAAACCCAAAAGCCGTCTCAACTATTCCCTTGTCCTTATTCGTACACCTGGTGGGAGGCCACACGAATAATCACAACACAAGGAAGAAAATAATTTTGTTGCCAAATAATACTGTGATTTTTGAAAATCACCTTACTTTCATGAATGATATGAAGTCTTGTATCATCTCATATTTATAATGAGAATAAAAGATCTTAAATATCTTGAATATCTAATATTTCAAATCTTGATTATCATGAATATCAAATATTCTAATCTTGATAATCTTGAATATCAAATATTCAATTCTTGATATTCTTAATCATACAATTTTCGAAAAAATGATATATATTTAATTCCATGAGATCTTGATTTTATTAGATATTCTTGTATTCAAGATACATATCTATTTTCCATAAAATCTCTCATTAATATAAAATATAATTATTTTTGAAAAATACAAAAATAAATGGGCCCAAAATATTTCTTTTATTTTAAACACCTTATTCATTGTTGGACATTTAATTGGGCTACTTGAGGGGCCTTTAGGAGAATTAAGATTGGACCTCCTAATAGGCCTTGAATTCTAACATTGAGCCCAATGTCATTCAACCCATTAACATTAATCTCACTCCACTATAGGATTAATGTTGCACTATCCATCTTTAACCCATATTACAATCATTATTTCCCTTGTTTAAGATTCTCTTGTCCTTTAATTAATCAAGCCACTGAACGCTTTAATTAATTTAACATCTTAACCTTGGAGTAAGGACAACTCTTCTTTATTATCATACAGGAAACAAATTCCACTTCCAAGATTTAGTATGACGAACGTTTAGAGCCCACCAAGGGGACTAATCATGCAAGACTCTCCAAGCACACGTTCCTCTGTATTAAATCTTAGCAACTGTCATGTTCTCAATGGCGACACCCAAGATGCGAAGTATTGAGTCTTATTGACTCTCTACCCATAACAAAATAAAGTGCCACACACGGATTACACACAGTCCTATTTAAGGAACAGAGGTTTAGAAATAAACAACCACTGAGGTCTAATTCTTCATCCTATAAATCAGTACGGAAGAATTACCTCTCTGTAGGTCATCATCATGCACTAGTACAATCCCTTGGTCATGATAAGCCAATCTGGGATCTACACATCAACCGTTTACCAATGGGGTGTTCAAATCCCATCTAGGTTGTGAATTTAGTACTTGTTACAAGAAACTGATAATGTGATCTTGCTGTGAGTTTATCCGGGGATCACCACATTTATCTATTGTGTAACTTGTACTATTATATGAACGGATTGCAATAAATAAATAATACTCACATTTATCTAAAGCACAGTGATAAAATATTTATTTCAGTTAAAGCTCAAAGATTCAGTTTAGTTATACAAAGTAAAAGCATACTTTCTAGTATAACCCTAACAGGAGGTACATCGTTACATATGGGATGACCCTTATTTATATCGTAGATGTGCAGATTCTATGATTAGGATATGTATCCCGGATGAAGAGGTTGAAAGTGTGCTTACACATTGTCATTCCTTACCTTGTGGAGGACATTTCGGCTCCATTAAGACTGCTCAAAAGGTATTTCAAAGTGGTTTTTATTGGCCTTCAATATTTAAGAATTGTCACATGTTCGTCTCACGATGCGATAGATGCCAAAGAGTTGGGGGGTTGTCAAAACGTGATGAGATGCCCTTAAATATTTTTCAAGAAGTGGAGGTTTTCAACGTACGAGGTATTGATTTTATGGGACCCTTCCCATCTTCTCATGGGTATCTATACATTCTTTGTGCTGTGGATTATGTGTCAAAGTTGGTGGAAGAATTCCCCACAAAGTTCACTGATGCAAGAGTGGTGATGGAATTCTTAAGGAAGAATATTTTTGCTCGATTTGGTGTGCCAAGATCGTTGATTAGTGATGGGGATACTCACTTCGTGAATAGGGCATTGGGGAATCTACTTGTAAAGTATGATGTGAAGCACAAGATCTCAACGGCCTATCACCCCCAAACTAATGGGTTGGCGGAAGTGTCAAATCGCCAAATCAAGCTTATCTTAGAGAAAACCGTGAGCTCTAATAGGAAGGATTGGGCACTCAAGTAGGATGATGTGTTATGGGCATATCGGACGGCTTTCAAAACTCCATTAAACCTTTCTCCTTACCAACTTGTATATGGCAAACCTTGTCATTTACCCGTTGAGCTTGAGCACAAAGCTTATTGGGCTACGAAGAAATTGAACTTTGATGAAAAATTGTGTGGGGAGAAAAGGCTTCTACAATTACTTGAGTTGGATGAGTTTAGGGATGAGGCGTATGAAAATGCTAATATTTTCAAGGAAAAGACCAAGAGATGGCATGATGACAATATAAAAGAGAAGTCCTTTAAGGTGCTTGATCAAGTACTCTTGTTCAATTCACGACTAAAGTTGTTTCCCTGGAAATTGAAGTCAAAATGGAGTGGACCCTTTACCATATCAAATTGTTTTGCTAGTGGGTGGTACGAGCTAATGAATGAAAAGGGGGAACTCTTCTATGCTAATGGCCACTGTTTAAATCTCTACCATAATACCATGCCAAAAGAAGTGACTAACTACTTGAGGCTATGTGATGTTGAGCCACCATGATTTGAGCTTAAGAGTCATCCGGCTAGGGGATGTTAAATCCAAGTGTTAGATGGGAGGCAACCCATCCTTTTTTGTAATTGTGTAAGATTTTATTATTTTTGGTTTAATTGAGGGTGTTTTTGATCTTGTAGGTGCTTATTACTCAAGGGGGTGCCCTCATACGATCATTGTGCCAATGGAGGAGGTATTGTATCCTATTCCTTAGCGTAGTACTTGGCTTAGCCAAGTTTGGGGGTCCCATCTCTTGTTATGATGATATTTTGCGTTTGATGATAATGATTGTTTTAGTATTGTGCTTTATTGTGCATTGCATGATCTTGTCTCCACTTCTTTGCCAAACTTTTAGACCCTTGGTCCAAAAAAGTTTGGGGGGGTGTGATCGTTCGTCATTCTCATGGCAATGCTATTTTTAGATTGATTTTGGAAGTTTTCCTATGCTTTGATGCCTATGGTGTTGTTGAGGCCTTGTTTTGCTTGTTAGTTTTTTGTCAAATAGTTGCTATTTTTTAGTAGTGAATGCATGAGATATGCTTATTGTTGTGTGGATGAGTTGAAAGTCATGATTAGTGTAATGGATTTATCTCTCGATTCTTGTCTTATCTTTGACACTTTTGATTCTATGATTCTTGAAATTTCATTCATATGAGCATTTTTTAAATGAGATGAGTCTTGATCATCCATACCCGTGAGTTTTTAGCCATTTAGGCCCGTTTCAATCTTGAACGGATTATATTCTTTGATGTGAGTTCCACACACATACATGTTAATCTAGAACTTGGCTTTAGTCTTGTTTGAGGCTACATTAGATTATGATTTCACATGATATGATTTGAGGCATTTCTTTGATCTATATTGAGCTATTTTGCCATATGAGCCTACCAATGATATTGATATTCATTGCTTACCATTTTGTGCTTATAATCCTTTCATTTGGCTAACCACACTTTAAGCCATTTTCCTTCCTTTGTGGAACTCTCTTGTCCCTATGATTAGTAGAGTGAAAAGAAGGAAGGAAGATTGGTGATATGATGAAGAAATTTGTGGCCAAGGTGGAAAGATATTTAGGTATGCGAGGATTGATGAGAAAATGTGCAAAGGCAAGGTTAACTTTTTGAGAATTTATGGTCAAGTTTGACTTTGTGTTGTTAATGGCTAAAAAAGTGCAAAGAAAGGGAAGATTGATTCTTGAAAGTGTGATTTAGAAGATGCAAAATGACAAGAAGAGGTGAATGATCTCTACTTTGATTCCTTCTATGCTTTACTAGTCATACTTAGTCACTATTATCCATATGATCCTTCCCTACCAAAGAGCCAACACTACAACCTTTAAAGTCCTCAATGATGTGTGATTGATTTGTCATATCAAGTAGTGGAGAATGTAGACTTGAGTTAAGCCTATGGTAGTATGTGTATGTGGTGTGATGTATGAGAGAGCCTAAACACTTGAGTGTTGAGTGAAACACCTATCTTGTGAGGATCATGACTCATTGAATTGATATTGTTCTTATTGATTTGATTTTAATAGTTAAATGGATGATATTGTATCTTAGATTTTCTAAATATTGAGTGATGATTATATGGCATTGATCTTATACTTGATACTTCATTGATACAATTATTCCCTTATCTTATCGCTTCGTTGCTCGTGGCCGAGCAACAATCTAGTTTGGGGGTGTGATTAGGGTCATAATTGCATGTTTTAGCACTCATTTCTATATGATTTTGGTGATATTATGTTCATATTTGACCCTAATATGTTATGATTTGTGTATTTAGCCCTTTTTGGCTAGAAAGTTGTGATTGTAGGTCAAAATGAGCAAAATGAGGAAGACACGAGCAAAATCCAGAAAAGTCCTAAAATCTGCAGTTGAGCCAATGGAAGCAATTGATGTTCCATGTTGAAGAGCTTGAAGAGAGGGTCTCAACACAAAAAGAATCAAGTCAATCGGAGTTCTAGAACTCAAGATATGACAAAAACGAGGAGAGTCGAGCATGAACCGAGCTAAGGGACCAAGTCGGCAGAACCTCCTCTTCGATCGGCAGCACATCCATTTAGGTCGCGCGCCCGTTGCCTGAGGTGGCAGCTGGAGCTCCGCGCGAGTGGCCGCGCGACCACGCTCAATAGCCAACAAGACCCAGCTCGATAGATTGGCTTCACGCGACCCAGCTGCCAACCGCGATCGGCAGCTTTTTAGCTCGTGGTCGGCATCAGTTCAAAATTTCCGAAATTTCAGGGCAATTTTCGTATTTTTGCGCGTTTTAATGAAGGGCATCTTGGTCAATGATCTAAGGATACTATATATACTTCCATCTCAGATTTCCAAAGGAGATTCTCATTATTCTCTCATTCTCTTAGATTACACATATCATCATATTCTCTCTCGAGATTAGTAGAAGTTAGAGGTAGTTTCTATTTGAGTTCTTAAGATTTCTACTTCCGATTTCTATGATAACTTTTGATCTACCGATCGGATCTTCAATCTGTTTGTTCCAGCATTCTTGTAATAGATATAGCTATATTTCTACCGTTTGAATTTCGTTTTCCATTGATGGATCGTTGTCTAGCATTTAGAGGTAATTTGTATCTTTCCAATTTCCATTATAATAGGTAATATCTTGTACTCTCTTTTCAATTTCACTATGATAATGATTGTAGTTAGTCCAATTACTCTTTTGTTTACACAATTAGCCATGGGCTAATCCATTTGTGTGTTAGTGTATGATTCCTATGGAGTAATGTGGTGTCCATGTTGATCTTATGAATGCTTTAAGATGTTGTATGATCAATTCTCTATTTTGATGGTTTGTATGAATGCTTTGAATGTATAATTGATTGAATGGGCCATTAGGAGTTAGTCTCATACGAGAGTTGGGCTATTTTCCTAAATCTTCTTGTTATTAGGCCAATGCATGATAAGTGTTTGATAAAATTCCTAAGATAGTGAGAATTATCCTTAGTGAATAGAAAGAACAATTAGAGGCTCTAATGTGTATCTAGGGAGACTTTTGCATGTTAGAGTGGTTTGCCAATTGATTGTACAATACCTCATTGCATGAATAAGTGATACAACACCATGTGAAATATAGGATAGTACACTAATACATCTCTCACACAACTTGCTCACTTTGCAAAACAAGGTGATATGTAGTTTACTCTTTTGACAAACTAGTTGACATTAGAAACCTTCCCCACTTTATTTGCTTTGTTGACTCGAATTGGAACAATAATCATACCTTACAATCACCCATCTCCCTGAATTCGATAAATAATAAACTTGGTCAAACTTGCCACGATAATAACGATCGCATACACTTGCGTGAAGACACCATTTAGGCAAACAGGAGGCTACTCGTGCACCTTATCACGTTAAAATACAAGTACCAATTCTCAGGAGAGAATTATTTCCAATTAAATCAGGCCGTGGACATAGGAGTTGGTTATATCCGAACCACGTTAAAAGCCCCTCCTTGTGCTGATTTATTTTATTGTTCAGGATCATAACTGTCATCATATTAAACTGAGCATTCAGCACCGTTTTACAATTCAGGAGGAATCAATTCTCCTGATACTGAATTTGTGCAGCAGCCTTAACAACTATTTCTAAGAAAAATGGAGAACCAGTTTTCAGGACATAAAAACGAGTAGAACTTAAGGGCTCACACTTTCGCAAGTAACTCTAGCTTACTGAGATAGCTATCCAACTGACTAGCTACTTAAGCGGTCAGTAGGTGGGTTATCTCTACAGAGTTTTAGAGAGCACAACACTCAGAACTCAGCCTATCTGATTCCTAACTGATTCGTCCCTGCTGCCCCTAAGACAATCAGTTCAGATAGTATTATCAGGATCTTCCAGACTGACTTTTGTAAGAGTATTTTCCTATGTTTCAGAAAAACTGACATCAGTGTATTCCACCCATACACTGATTATACTCATTTCGGGACCAACAATCTCCTCCTCCGTGGCCTCGTAAACTAGCATGGTGACTTTCTGAGCTTGGGCCTTAAGCGCTTTCTTGGTCTTCACCTCAGTCGGCTCAGAAGCTGAAGCAGCTCCTTTACTCTTCTTCCTATTGACCACTGGGGATTCAACCTCCTCTTCACATCAGCTTCATCTCTGAAGAGAATCAGCTTCGAAGGCACATCAGTAAAGTCCTTTGCATCTACGTCGCCAAAGGACAGAGTTTACAGCATTAGGGATAGTCATGTCCCAAAGTGCAGTGGCTTCTTGAAAACCATCTTCCCATCTTCCTTCACTACTTTCTTCAGCTCCTCCCCAATCTTCTGAAGAAAATATTCTTCCTAATCCAGAGGGGCAACCTCACGGATGGCCATCATCATCCAGATCTTAGGGAGCGAAATCTGTTCAGTACCCCCTTGCAGATCCCATGACACTGAGAATTGCCACCTTAAACAGAAGCTTGTACTTCGGCCTCAGTAACCACTTGTTCATCTTGGAGCTAAACTTTTCTGGCTCAGTCAAGAAATGATCAAGGAATTATTGCTCCTTTCTGATTAAAAAGTCAGTAGGGAGCTCTAACAGGTTGTCTGAAGTGGAGTAGGATAGCTCGAAGATCCTCCTGATCATTTCGCTCAGTTGGATTATGACCCACGGTCTCTCGATCAGGGTCTTCCCGGCCACCTTCTTAGAACTCATGTGACTGAGTGGAATGGTCGATTCTCATTCCCCATCCTTGCCTTTCACCAACTTGGCATAGAACGGCCACCAACGCTGCGGATAATTTGGCTGGCCTTATTGTGACCCATTTCAAAATCCCAGCCTTCTTGCAGTAAGTATGAACAGACTTTACTTCTTCTGAGGTTGAGGAAGAGAAGTCGACTATCGATTCAAACGCAATAGATTTCTTCAGTGATTGATGATCTCCCAGAAACCATTCTCTATCGATTGATGAATACTTAAGCTTTGAGAGAGAGAGGGTAAATTGCAGAGAATATGGAGAGAAATATGAGTGTGTAAAAGACGCACAATGTAAACCCTTCTCTATTTATACCCAAAATTTCAGTTTAAAGGACAGATTAAATTAGAAAACCTTTGAGATTCAACGGTTGAGATTAAAAGGTAATATGCCTGTAATCGTGTGCAAAAATAATACCTTTTCAGTTCCAATAAAAGGATTGATTTGAATTTTATCGAAACCCCTTCCCGCCCATGTGAAAAGTGTTTTGCATTAAATGCAGTCTCAGGGCATGTTTAAATTTATTGCAAATAATTGTATTAAATAATAACTGAAATGAAATGAATGACTGAGGATTTAAGTTATAAAGCCCGTGATGATTTGATGTCTAACACACAAGAGGAATAAGCAAGGGTTTCAGGATTAACATACCAGTCAGTCAAATATAGTGATTTGACTAATACCACTTGTTGGATGATCAGGATGACAAGTCCTAAGTTCTATGTCCTAAACGTTATCATACTGATCCTGAGATCCTTCTCCTGAGGTCAGTTCCCCCAGAAAGCCATCATTCTTATCTCTTATCTTTCCCTCTGATCCTGAGTTAGTCATGCTTCCTGATCCTTAGTCAAGATGTCAGCTTTCTGCTTGTCAGTAGCGATCCTCTCCATCCTGATATATTTCTTCTCAACATGATCTCCTATGAAGTGATGCCTGATGTCCACGTACTTACATTTTGAGTGCAAGACTGGTTTATGAGAAATGGCTATTGCACTATTGTTGTCATAATAAATTGGGACTTTAGTAGCAATTACTTGGTAGTCTCCCAGTTGTTGTCTCAACCAGAGGATCTGGGCACAACAACTGCCTACTGCCATATACTCAGCTTCAATAGTAGATGTTGTAACATTGGTTTATCTCTTGGAAAACTAAGAGACCAGTTTGCTCCCTAGAAACTGACATGTTCCTGTGGTTGATTTCCTATTAATTCGACTGCCTCCATAATTAGCATCAGAATAGCCTATCAGTTCTAGGTGGTCTTCTGAGGGATACCATAGTCCTAAAATGACAGTACATTAAAGGTATTTCAGTATCTTTTTTGCATTCTCAAGATGACTCTTTTTGGGATCTGACTGGTAACTCGCACAAACTCCTACTCCATAAGTGATATCCGGTCGACTCGCAGTTAGGTACAACAATGATCCGATCAGTGCCCTATACTCAGTCTGGTCTATTGAAATCCCTTGCTTGTCAGGATCCAGCTTCTCATTAGTATTCATGGGAATCCTTGAAACCTTGCTGGACTGACAACCAAACTTCTGAATCAAGTCCTTTGAATGATAAAGATTACTGAGTCTGATTGCCTGACTTGTAGACCTAGAATGAAATACATCTGCCCCATCATTGACATCTCAAATTTACCAGTCATCAGCTTGGAAAATTTCTCACAAAGCTTAATATTTGGTGATCCAAATATTATGTCATCAACATAAATATGGACCAAGAGAATGTCCTCACCTTCTGTGATCCTGAATAGGGTTCTGTCCAGTATTCCTTTCACGAACCCATGGTCTATCAGGAACTGGGAGAGGGTATCATACCAAGCTCTAGGAGCTTATTTCAGTCCATAGAGTGCCTTCTTCAGACGATAGACCTTATCACCAACTTAGAATCCTGGAGGTTGCTCCACATACACCTCCTCATTCAGTACACCGTTTAGAAAGGGACTCTTGACATCCCTCTGATACACTTTAAATTTCTTGAAAGTTGCATACGCCAGGAAAAACCTGATTGCTTCCAACCTTGCTACTGGGGTGAAGGTCTCATCATAATCTATACCTTCAGACTGAGAGTAACCCTTAGCCACCAGTCTGGTCTTGTTCCTAACAACAACATTCTTCTCATCTCTCTTATTCTTGAAAACCCATTTGGTTCAATGACATGTTGACACCTAGGTCGCTCAACTAATTACCAAACCTAATTTCGCTCAAACTGATTCAGTTCCTCCAGCATGGCTAATATCCCGTTGGAGTCATCAAGAGTTTTTTCAATGTTCTTAGGCTCCAGATCAGACAGGAAGCAGCAAAACGAAGCGCTCTCGACATGGAGACTCCTTGTCCTGACTCCCTAAAAAATATCTCCTATGATATTATCTTCTGAGTGATCTGTCATCCATGTGCTTCGGCCTAGGGCAGCTCCTGAAGTTCCCTTACCTAAAATGTCAGTCTCTACAAGAGGAAGAAATTCAGGAAAATGAACAAGAGAGGGACAGACTGAGTCACTTCCTGAGGGTTTCTTAGTTGCAGGGACACTGATTCCCCATACAGTGTTGGACACAGTAACTATCTTAGGTGCAGAAGCATCATCACCAATAGTTCATACCTCTTGTTGAGTCTGTGCCTCTGTCTGAGACTCAGCATTCTCTGAGGCAATGACTTATAAGGGTTGGCCTGAGTACCATCCTAATCCTCATCAACATCATCCCATCCCATGGGAGCATGAACAAGTTTGAGCTCGGGCTCAGGATTCTTCTTCAGGCTTAATCTTATCATCCTCTTGGTGACCCCCTCAGTGTCAGGACTTGGAACCTGTTTTCTATGCACTGATGCAGACTCATCAAAGACAACATGTAATATTTCCTCCAAATAAGAGTTCGACAGTTGTAGACCCTGAAAGCTTTACTAACTGACGAATATCCTAAGAATATCCCTTTGTCAGATTAGCTATCAAAGGCTTTCAGCTGGTCTTTTCCACTGTTCAGGATGAAACACCTGCAATCAAAGATATGGAAATAAGAGATACGAGGCTTCCTCTTGTTCCATATTTCATATGGGGTCTGTTCATGTGGCTTGTTCAGCATAGAGCGGTTCTGAGTGTAGCAATTTATGTTGATTGCCTCAGCCCAGTACTTCTTGGGCAGTCCTGGCAGCTTCCTTAAGGGTCGTGTTTCTTCTTTTATCAGCTCCGTTCTGCTGAGGAGTTCTAGCTACAGAAGTATCATGAGCAATGCCATTTGCAGTACAGTAATCATATATGTATGAGTTAATAAATTCAGTTCCTCTGTCTGATCTGATCCTGACAATGCTCTGACCCTGCTCAATACTCAATTTCTCGAGTAACTCTGGAAGCTTCACCTGAGTCTCCTTATTGTTCAGCAAGAAAAGTACCCATGAATATTGGAATAATCATCAATTACAATAAGGGTATATATTCTATCATTAATGCTGACTGGAGTGATCGGACCAGAGAGATCCATGTGTAGAAGCAAAAGCACTCTGTCAGTTGAGAAGACATCTTTCTCCTTGAATGATGCTTTAGTCGGCTTGCCTTCCTGACATGCTCTACACACATGGTCCTTGCTAAATACTTCATTTGGAATACCTTCTACAAAGAAAGTCGAGAAATCTTATTAATAATATTGAACTTCAAATGATTCAGGCGCTTATGCCACAACCAACTAAGTTCCGAAGAACTTTTAGCAATTAGGCTGTTCTTGGGAGAGCTGCTCCTGAAATCAGCAAAATATACATTGGCTCTCGTGATTCCTGAAATCAAAACCTACAGTGTAGTTTTGTCCTTAACGAGACATATGTTAGCTGAGAATTCTACACTATATCCTCTGTCACAGAACTGACTGACAGATAATAGGTTATGTCTAAGGCCTTCAACATAGTACACATTAACCACACGTACTGAGTCAATAACAAGAGTACCAAACCCATTGGTGAAATCATTAGAGTTATCACCAATAGTTACATGTGGGCCTTCATGAGGTACATAGTCCTGAATT
>JAPKLY010000128.1:894477-959147 GCA_026898435.1 Prunella vulgaris | reverse complement strand
GATAGGTTTCAAAACCTTTTTCCAAATTAGCTTAATTTTAAAAACAGTAGACTACTTGAGATAGTCTGGTTTTGAAAATTGTGCGCTGTGTATTTTGAGTGCGGAAATGTTTTTAGTGAAAACCGTTCTTAGTGATTTGTGCACAGACAAGGAACGGAATAGAAAGAGCACGAGGCACAGGAATTTATAGTGGTTCGGACAAAAGGTCCTACTCCACTCTCCACAATCCAACTGGACTTGTGGGTCTCTCCACTATCTTTCTCACTCACTCACTTACTCACTTCGAGAGTACTACTCTCTTACAATAGTCTTATGCTAAAAGCAATCGACTTCTATCAGCTTCTATAAAGCTTACAATGGATTAATATTGAGTAAATAGTTTTTTAGCACGAGTGAAGATTTTGACAGAGTTTCGTCAAGGTTAAACGCGTGTAGAACCATACTTGAATTCAAATCAACTAGCCGTTGGAAGGACTAGAGATCTGAAATCCCATAAATTAGGAATCAATCAATCATTGAGATTGATTTAATCTCCTTCTTGATTTCCGGAAATCTTCGCGAACCTCCAATCAATCAAGTTTATCCTCTTGATTGATTGATCTTTTATTCTGGGAATCTTTCATACATCGCAAGTCAACCCTTGTGTGATTCCGTAGAATCTGGGTTGAGCACAAGACCTCAGCTGATCTGTCTTCTCAGTTGGTGTACTGGTCTGCTGGTATTCGGACCTCAGCTGATGTGCTAGTCTGCTGGTCTGCACCTCAGCTGATATCTTTGGGCCTAGTCTGCTGCTTTTGTCTTTAGCTTATCTGATCCTCGTCTTGTCTGTGACATGCTCTTCAGCTAATCTTCTTGCATCAGCTGATCTGTCTCCTCTGCTGTTCTGCTTCCAGTTACTTAGTGTCATCTGCTCAGGTCTTCTGTCTTCTGAAACCTGCTAAGTCTTCAAAGCCTTAGCTGGTCTTCTTCTCTATGAATGCTTCGGATCTTCTAGGTAGTAAGGTTGGTTCCCCCTTACTAAAACCTATCTAATCCTAACTATTCATCAGCTGATTAACAAGTTCAGCTGGTCCTATTACAGGCTGATTGGTTTATTATATCATCAAAACTTCTAACAAGAATATCTTAATAAATTCCCCCTTTTTGATGATATCAAAACCAACTCAGCTGATCTCAAACCATATGCATAATTAATCAAGATCAACATAGGACAGAAAAGAAGATCTTTAGATAAGATCTTTCAGACAGAAAGTAAAGAGCAACTAACAACAAGAAGTTGTCTGAAAACATAAACTTCATTAAGCAGAGAAAGAGTTACAAGGAGAATAGGATCCTAACCTCAGCTGACTCAGCTGGCCTAATACATAACCAAGGATTTCCTGTTGTCCATAGGCAGCTGCATCCAGTCAAGGAATCTCTTCTCAATAGCCTTCAGAGTAGAGACAGATGTATCAGGGAGGGTTGAGAGAAAGCACGTAACCATCTGCACCCAGATCTTCCTAATCTCTACCCAGTCGATATTACCACTCTCATCAGTTGCCGTGGGAAAGTACTCCAACTCAGGTAATTCAGGCTGAACATCCACTTTGAGCATTATTTCAGAAACAGCCTTGAAGAAGATTGTAAAGTGTTCCTCTAACCAGGCTCTAAACTCAGCATTCTTCTCCCTTTCTCCTCTTGTATCTTCTCCTTTGAGCACATAGAATTGGATAAAGGCCCTTGCCTTTATTGTCTTCCACATGTCAACCTGGTCAGACGACATATCCTTGCAGAACATCTCTATCGGACAATCCACAAGAGGATCATTGGGATCTCTCACATACTTTCCACCCTTCTTCATTCTGGACTGAGGTAGTTTACCTTCTTTCTTCAACCTCCTCTGATATCTCCTTTCAAGTTGATCATTCATTTCCCTTTCATGTCTCTTATTCCTCTGTTCTGGAGTTTCCTTCTCAGCAAGCTGCAATTCCTTAGCAAGCTTCTCATCAAGCTCAGTGTTCATAACCTATTTCTGCTTTTCTCTAGCTTAAGCAGCCTCCTCTTGCCTCTGCATAGCTTCAGCTATCTTCTGATCTCTCAGCTCTTGAGTTTTCTGCTGTGTAATCTTCCTCTCATTAATATAATCCTCAACATTCTGGATTCTGGCAGATAGAATGCCATTATTGTCTACCAGCAGATTCTTCATCAGGGCTATCTCAGCCTTCAAGCTTGCAGTCTCAGCTTGCAGAGCAGCGATGTCAGTTGAGTTCTTCTCTTCCCCATTTTTGATATCATCAAGGGCAGATGAAGAGGGAAGTGAAGTGGGAATCTTCTCAACAGCAGCTTTGAGGTCTGCTTGACCATTTTTACATTCAGTTACTTCTCTCTCCAAGTTCCCAGTAAGTAACCTGATCTTCTCATACTCATCAGTGAAAGCAGCTTTGGCATCATCAGTGAAGGCTTGAGCCTTTTCTTCAAACCTCTTGTGAGTGAAGTATAGCTCCTTTCTTGTGACATAAAGACCATCCTCAAGACTTTCCCTTAACTTGTTCCTGTGATCCACCAGGACTTGATGGACATACTTTTCTATCAGTGAGGGAGCAGCAGTCTTGGCAGCCTGCAGAGTCGCCCTGAACTCCCTGATATGATCATCAAAATAAGCATTCATTTGATCTATAATATCAGGAGTTACCTAATCCGCTGGGCATATCTCAAAGTTCTCTGCTGGAGGGATGAATTCTGACTCCACCGTTTCTGGGCAATCCAAGGCCACTCCATCCTTGAGCAGCAGAGCCCGTGCAACCTTGCGAAGTTCTTCCGGTGTAGTCAGCTGAGATGGAGCCTTAACCTCCAAGGCATCCACTAAGATTTCCTCCCAGTAGGTAAAAATAGCTTCACCCATCTCCTTCAACAACTCAATAAGGAAAGTGACTGGGACTTCTCTTGCTTGTGCCCATGCAAGGCCATCAGCCAGCAGATCCTGATGAGCTGAATAGTTGGTGATCTCAGGGATGTAAAGGGCAAGATGAGCATGTGCAGTAATGACCATGCCACGTTCGAGGGGCCCTTTGGATTGGAGGTGGGATAGTCTAGCTTGCTGGGCAAGTTCAGTGGGAGAGTTGGGGTTGTCTAGGTTTATGGGTTCTTGGGTAGATGGTGTGTGTTTAGTTGATGGCTCACCAGAGACAGCTATCTTCTCTGGTTCATTGCCAGTTTGGGGTTGTGATGGTGAAGGATCAGTCGACGTAGAGTGTGTAGAAGTTTGGGATTTTGGGGAGTCATGGGATGAGGGCGTTTGTGAGAGAGTATGTGGGGGATCAGATGAGGGAGTGGGATGAGCTGACCTGATGGGATCAGCTGCGATAGGTGAGTTTGCTGATGGTGCCTCCTCAGAGGAATGAATCTCTTCTGTCTCAGTGACTGATGGCTCTACTGACTCCTCCTCTTCTGAATCCTCCTCTTCTTCACCAGAATCAGAAGCCGTCTTTTCTTCTGAATTGGTCGTCTATGCTGACTCTTCCTCTGCTGTTCCTCTTCTTCATCAGTTGGCTCATCTACCAGCAGAGTAGATTTTGCAGCTGATGAGGTAGTAGTTGGAGACTTCTTCTTCAAACTGCTCAGAGGAGCAGTATCATCCTCATCAAAGGACAATTTCCTTTGAACAAGTGTGACATCCCTCTTGGACTTCTTTCTCCTCTCAACCCTAGCAGCAGGCTCAGCAGTCTTTCTCTTCTGCTTCTTCTTGACACCAGCAGAAGGACCCTGAGCAACTGGTACTGGGTCAGCTATCGAATCCGAATCAGTAGGTCCAATGACATCAAGATTGCTTCCCATAAGGAACTTGGTGTGATCGTAGTCAACAATCCACTCGCCATTCCACATGTGCTCTGGCAGCAGATGCCTCAAGATTATAGTAATCTTGGTAGCCATAGAACATTTTGACTTGAGCTTGTACATTTGATGATCGTTCACTACTTCAGCAACACATCTCTTGGACTCCTGCTCCAAGCGAAACCACAACAGACTTACACAATCTGCTGAAACTCCAACTAAGATCGTTCGAGCCACACTAAGGCGGAGTTTGGTTAGGGCATCCAAACTCCCCTGCTCTGCAAGGATGACCTTGGTCACTACATCCATTAAAAACCTGAACCTTCTCCTTAACATATTTTTCTTCAGATTTGTGGTTTTGTCCAGCTGGCTCCTCCTCACCATTGTTCTGAATGTAGTCAAATAATCAACCTCTTTGTAGGTGTGGGGTTGAACACCAGAGGCAGAGAGATTAAAAATATGAGTAGCAACATCCTTGGATAAGACTACTGTTTCACCATTAACAAGAGAACCAATGGTGTTAGGACTGAACTGAGCTTTGAGTAGAAACTGGAAAGCATAGTAGTTCAGGGTCTTGTGGTCGGGTGGCATCATGGATATGAAGGTTCAGAGATTATGATGTTGGAGGAGATTTAGAATCTCTCGAATCTCTGGAACCCGAGTTGTATCGTAGTCAACACACATCTCGGCATACATCTTTTCCAGCATCTTCTTAATCACATCATTATCCATAACTTCAATACAAATATTAGAGAGACAGAGAGAATTTGCAAATAAGAAAATAGAGAAGATAGGAGAATTTTGGAGAGGAAAGGTTTTTAGGAAGAGGGTTAAAGGGTATTTAAACAAATTGAAGGAATTGAGTAGTTTTTCCAAAATAAAACCGATCAATTTAGATCGTGGATTGGTATATTGCATCACATAAATCAAGGGTCCAGATTAAGTAACCTTTGAGAATTTTAGGTGTGATGCGTAAGTGTCAGGTTTCGAAAAGGTTTTTGGCCGCAAAAAAATTTCGCCTTTTGGAAAAGAAGGTAATGATTAAAGACTTTTGTGATGTAATTTGGGCGGAGAGAAATTAATTACCATTGACACTTTATTTTTTTAAATGCAATAAATCCCCAAATTTTTGAAAGTGAAAAGATTTGATTGCCAATTTTCTAAAATCAATTTTAGAAATTAGGGATTTATTGGATTTTTGAAAATATTTTGTCAAATTAGTTTTAAAACAAATTTGAAAAATGAAGAAAGAGAAAACTTATCAAATAGTTGTCGTGGCGATAACAGCTGATAAGAGTAATCTTCCATCAAAAATTCTTCTGCTCATCTGGTATCAGCTGATATGACTTAGCTGGAGGGACTTGGCCTTGTCTCACTCTCTTGACTTATACCTGTATCAAGTTAGAAGTAACAAGATAGGAAAAGAGACAAGAAAGCATAAGAAGACATACCAGATCAACTGATTACCTCAGTAGATTCCCCCTCAGCTGACTACCTAGAAAACCTTTTTCTCCCTTTCTAAAGAACTGCTCCTCCATCCACCATTCCTAACTCTACTACTAATTCTCTGAATCTTACCTCTGCTAAAGGTTTGGTAAGAACATCTGCTCTCTGCTTCTCTGTGTGAATCTTCTACATCCTGATGTCTCCCTTCTCAGCATGGTCTCTAAGAAAATGATGTCTTATGTCCACATGCTTACATCTGGTATGGAGAACTGGATTCTGAGTAATGGCTATTGCACTTGTGCTATCACAAAAGATAGGTATCTCTTCTGTGATCACATGATAGTCCCTCAGCTATTGTCTGATCCAGAGCAGCTGAGAGCAGCAGCTACCAGCAGCCATATACCCTGCCTCTGTTGTGGAAGTAGCTACTGAGGTCTGCTTCTTGGAGAACCAAGATATCAGCTTACTTCCCAGAAACTGACATGTGCCTGAAGTTGACTTCCTATCAATCTCTTAGGATATCTGTGTTAGATGTTTTGAAGATATAATAAACCAATCAGCATGTAATAGGACCAGCTGAACATGTTAGTCAACTGATGAGTAGTTAGGATTAGATAGGTTCATGTGAGGGGGATCTACCTTGCTGCCTAGAAGATCCGAAGCTATCATAGAGAAGAAGACCAGCTGAGACCTTGAGGACTTAGCCGATTTTAGAAGATAGAAGATTTAAGTAGCTGACACTGGAGTATCGAGAGCAAATCATCAGAGGAGTTAACATCAACTGATATCAGAAGAGTCAAATCAGTTGATATCAGAATTAGAGTAACAGTGATAATTTCAGTATCGGATTTACACGCATATTAAGTTAGCCAAAACTCTATCAGAATTATCACTTGCACTCAAAAACCCCATTCATACTTATTATTTGTAAAAGCTTTGTAGAAGCTGTGAGAAGTCAATTGCGTTTGTAGCATTGACAAGTTGTAAGAGAGTAGTACTCTCAAACTGTGTAAGTGAGTAAGTAAGTGAGTTAGTGGAGAGCCCCTCAAGTCCAAATTGGATTGAGGAGAGTGGATGTAGGACAGTTGGTCCGAACCACTATAAATCCCCTGTGTCTCATCGTATTTATTTCTGATCTTAAATTGTGCACATCACCTAAAACTGATTTTCATTAAAAAAATGTTTCCGCACTACTTTCAAACTCAGACTACCTCAAGTAGTCTGCTGGTTTTTGAATAATCCAAATAATTTGAAAAAGGTTTTTGAATCCTTACAAGTCTATTCAACCCCCCCTTCTAGACTTGTTCAAAGGTATTCTGTCCTAAAACCTGCCTTTGGGACCAACAAGTGGTATCAGAGCTGTGTGTCCAAAAGATCACAGCCTAAGAAAGCTTTTGGTGGTCACTTGGACAGATCCCTAAAAATCTGGTTTTAGAAAACTCTGGGTGCTTTTTATCTAATCACTTGTAGATATGTCTTCCTACAAAAAGAGTGGATCCAAGACGAGGAAGTTGCCAGAGTTCTCCATAGAAGATTATGATTACTGGAAATTCAGAATGGAGAATCATCTTGGAGTAATTCATGATCGGATGTTAGATGTTCTGGAGGAAGGGCCAATCAAGTTCTTCTGGGAAGGAGTAAGTGATGGCAAGACTCCAGAAGCTGAGATCAGTGAAAGAAAGAAGATAGAGAAGAAGAAGAGTGAACTAAACGATGCTGAAAGGAAACTCTTCAACTTAGATCAAGTGGCCAGAACAGAAATTATCGAGACTTTCTCCAAAGAATATATAGAGAAAATCAAGACGTGCAAAACTGCTAAGGAGATGTGGGAAAAACTCTCCTTGATGTGTGAAGGGACAGATCAAATCAAAGAGAACAAGCTTCAAGCCGTTCTACAAACCTTTGACACATTTAAAATGAAAGCTGATGAAACCACTGATCAGCTAGATATGAGGTTGACAAACATACTGAATAAGGCAAGCTCCTTAGGAAAGGATTACTCGGAGAAAGAGATTAATAACAAAATTTTGAGATCTCTTACTCCAAGATGGAGAGTGAAGGTGACGGTAATTAAAGAGACAAAGAATTTATCTGAGATGAGTCATCATACACTGCTATCTCATCTGAAGGCACATGAGTTCGATATCCAAGAAGAAGACCAAGAAGATGAGACTCCAACTTCATCAGCCACAAAGAATGTCGCTTTCTCTGCTGCAGCTGATAGTCAAGAGAAGTCCTCTACTCCAGAGGACATGAGCTTAAAGGAGCAACTTGCTTTGTTGACCAAGAAATTTGACAAGATGTCAAACAAGTTCCAGAAGTATAGATCCCATTGGAAGAAGAATAAGAATGATTCTTCCAGAAGATACCAGAAGTCATCTGATGCCCGAAGACCATCAGATGAACAGGAGACCAGATACAAGTCTCCAGAGAGAAGGGGGGAACCAAGTCCCAGAAGAGGAGGAGATGGTGTTTGTTTCACTTGCAACAAGCCAGGACATCTCAGCTATGATTGTCCTCAGCTTACCCCTAGAGAGAGAGAAGAGAAGAGGATCAAGAGAGATCGCAGGTTCGCTGATAAGAGAGCTCTGCTGGCAGAGGAGGAGAAGCAGGATATCGGCTCATCCTCATCCTCATCTAATTTTGAATCAGAGGATGATATCTGCCTCATGGCTAAGGTAGAAAAGGTAAATTCTCCTACCCCCTTTGTTAGCTCATCTTGCTCCTCTACCTATTCTATGGAGTCAGATATACACAAGTTTTTATCTGATCTCCAATCCTCCTTAAAAGTTTGTTCTAAGCTGGAAGAGGAGAACTCAAGTCTGAAAGCTGAAGTTTTAAGCTTGAGACAAGATCTGGAAAATGCTAGACTACCAGTGATATCCTATGATTCACAAGCTAACAAGTCTGCTGACTTAATAGCAAAATGTGAGGAACAGGAGAAGCTGATAGAAAAGCTACTTTCTGAGAACACTGTCTTGAGTGAAGAACATAATCTGCTGACAGCTAAGTTCGATGAACTCTTCAAGCAGAATGAACTGACAATCAAAAATTCACAGCACCTTCAGCTGTAAGTGGATCAGCTGACTAAGGCAAAGAATGTCGTGTCTGAAATAGCTGAGTCCTCACAAACTGTGAATGATAAAAAGGGTCTTGGTTATCCCAAACCCAAACCACAAAAGAAGAAGAAATGTGACAGTGGATTAATTAGGGATCCTCGAAAGGGTAAAGGGCCAACTGAGCCTGCACCTGGATCAGGAGGCCAAAAGAGCAGAGGGACATAAAAGATCCCAGTTGGACAGAAGAGCTCCAAAGCTCAGAAGTCTGCTGGTGATAAAAAGGTTTTAGCAGAGCAGAAGAGTACTAAACCTCAGAAGCCTGCTGACAACCAACATAAGTCCAAAGCTCAGAAGCCCCGAGACCAGAAGAGGAATCCAAGTCATAGCTCAGCTAAGACAAGGAGACCTCAGCAGAATCAGCAGAGGAATGATAAGCCTGGGTCATCTCAGCAGAGTAAACCCAAGCGAAACAGACCTCAGCCCTGGGTTACTTTTAATGTAACCAAAGTAGGCAAGCCTTCACCGGCTAAGGTATATGAGTCATTCGTAGGCTCAAGCCAAAATTATCCTTTTGAGCAGCCCACCTACAAACCTGCTGTTATCACTCATCGCCCCAGAAAAGATCCTCCGAGGGAGATGATTTTTGTGGACAAATATGGTAGAAGGTTGAGATCCCCTAAACCTCATAAGGATGATCTCTTCCTGTGGATCCAGAAAGTCGAATCTAACCAATCAGGACCAAAAGATAGGGTACCTAAAGCCTGAGTTTTAATTTCAGGTAAACTCTAGCCCTATAGAAAGAGGAGAAGCCAAGGGCCATGTCTGGTACATTGATAGCGGTTGCTCGAAGCACATGACCTTTGAGAAACATCTCCTCCAGGACTTGGTAACGCTTGATGGGCCTAGAGTTGTGTTCGGTGACAACAATTTTGGAGTCACCAGAGGAGTAGGCACCCTGCTGATCAAAGGAACAAGAGTTGAAGAAGTCTACTATGTAGAAGGGCTCATGCACAATCTTCTGTCTGTATCCCAATTATGTGACAAGGGATATTCAGTAAGATTCTCTAAGAACTCTTGTCTTGTTATTAATGATTTAAATGAGCAGGTGCTACTAACTGGCCTCAGAAGAGGTAATATGTATCTTGCAGATTTTGCAAGTTGTCCAGCTGACTCATGTTTGGTTGCTAAAATCTCATCAGAGATCAGCTGGCTCTGGCACAAGAGGTTAGGTCATCTGAACTTCAAGACTCTCAACAAGGTTGCAAGGAAGGGTCTAGTCAGAGGTCTACCAAATGAGGTGTTTGCATCTGAGCAGAAGTGTGATGCCTGTCAGAAAGGGAAATAGACTAAAGCCTCATTCAAAGATGTGCAGAGTACTTCAACAACAAAAGCACTCCAGCTGCTTCATATGGATTTGTTTGGACCAGTCTCACCTCTTAGCTTCAGTGGAAGGAAGTACACACTGGTGATTGTTGATGATTATACAAGATTCACTTAGGTAGTGTTCTTGTTCAAGAAGAATGAGACTATGGTCAAGATGTTGGAGTTGTTCAAGAGGATTAGGAAGGAGCTGGACCTCAGCATAGTCAGAATCAGAAGTGATAAAGGTACTGAGTTTCTTAGCTCTGTTGTTTCTGACTATTGCAGGAATAATGGTATTCAGCATGAGACATCAGCTGCCAGAACACCTCAGCAGAATGGGTTAGCTGAGAGGAGAAACA
The DNA here is from genome assembly GCA_026898435.1 of Prunella vulgaris. NCBI lineage: Eukaryota > Viridiplantae > Streptophyta > Magnoliopsida > Lamiales > Lamiaceae > Prunella > Prunella vulgaris. Next base: position 949,111 of record JAPKLY010000128.1, on the reverse strand, counting down.
GAACCCTCAAGGAGGCAGCGAGGACTATGTTAGCTGAATATCAGAATCCTCAAAGGTTTTGGGCAGAAGCCATCAACACTGCTTGCTTCATCCAAAATAAGTGTCTACCAGTTAAAAGACATGGGAAGACTCCTTATGAAATGTACAAGGGTAAAACTTCTAATCTTTCCTCTGTCCATATTTTTGGGTGTAGGTGTTTCATCCATGACAATGGAAAGATTAAGTTAAAGACTTTTGATGCTAAGGTTGCTGAAGGAATATTCTTAGGATATTCTGGAAGTAGCAAAGCCTATAGAGTCTTTAATAAAGTCTCTCTCTGTGTGGAGGAGACACCCCATGTTGTATTTGATGAATCTTTTCATGAGTACAGCAAGGAGAAGCTAGCAGATGAGGTGGATCAGCTGAATATGTCAGACAAGCCAGATCTGATTAAGGTAGTGGTACCTAGGATAGAATCAGACTCAGATTCTGATGATGAGCCCAAACCAGCTGATAAGCCCTCATCAGCACCAGATGATGGCACATTGACTCCTGACACTAACCAAGGGGGAATTTCAGACAAAACCCAAGAGGAGCACACTATGGCACCTCAAAGGGACAAGAAGATATTGTCTGATTTCCCAGCTGAACAGATTCTAGGAGATCCAAGTGTAGGTGTTCAGACCAGAAGAAAGCTAAACTTGGGTGCTTAATTCAGCTGTTATGTTTCTCTGATAGAACCCAAGAACATCCATGAAGCTCTTGAAGACATAAGCTGGATTGTAGTTATGTAAGAGGAGCTAGATCAGTTTGCAAGACAAGAAGTTTTGACTCTAGTGGAGAGGCCCAAACATCAGAAGGTCATAGGCACTAAGTGGGTATTTAAGAACAAAAAGGATGAAAATGATGTAGTAGTCAGAAACAAGGCAAGGCTAGTAGCCCAGGGGTATTCACAGTCAGCGGGGATTGACTATGATGAGACATTTGCTCCTGTGGCAAGACTAGAAGCCATTAGATTGTTTCTGGCCTATGCTGTTTTCCAAGGGTTCAAGGTATATCAGATGGATGTCAAGTCAGCATTTCTGAATGGAATCCTGGCAGAAGAGGTTTATGTGGAACAGTCACCAGGATTTGAGATTGGGAACAAGGTTTATAGGTTGCAGAAAGCTTTATATGGACTAAAGCAGGCACCTAGAGCTTGGTATGATACTCTATCACAATTCCTACTGGACAGTGGATTCAGTAAAGGAAAGATAGACAAAACCTGGTTCAGAAAGGAAGATGGAGATGATATCCTCTTAGTACAGATCTATGTAGATGATATCATTTTCGGCTCCCCCAACAAACTGATGTGTGATCAGTTTAGCAAGCTGATGACCAACAAGTTTGAAATATCCATGATGGGGGAGATGACTTATTTCCTTGGACTGCAGGTGAAGCAGATGTCCAATGGAACTTTCATTAACCAAGCTAAGTATGCCAAGAATTTGATAGAAAAGTTTGGAGTCAGTAGCAGCAGAGAAGCTAAGATTCCAATGATGGCAAACTTTAGCATGGATCCAGATGAGGCTGGTGAGAAAGTGGATCAGACACAATATAGGGGACTTATTGGTTCTCTGCTGTATCTTACTGCCAGCAGACCTGATATTAGCTTTGCAGTAGGGGTGTATGCAAGGTTCCAGGCAAATCCTAAGAAATCTCATCTGGAAGCAGCAAAGAAGATTGTAAAGTATTTGAAGGGTACTTACAATCTAGGCCTCTGGTACCCAGCTGATGACAACTTTCAGCTGAGTGGGTACTCAGACTCTGACTATGGAGGGTGCAAGATTGATAGGAAATCAACCTCTGGCACGTGTCAGTTTCTGGGAAATAAGATGATATCTAGGTTCTCCAAGAAGTAGACTTCAGTAGCTACTTCTACAACAGAGGCAGAGTACATGGCTGTTGGTAGCTGCTGTTCTCAGCTGCTCTGGATCAGACAACAACTGAGGGACTACCATGTGATCACAGAAGAGATACCCATCTTTTGTGATAGCACAAGTGCAATAGCCATTACTCAGAATCCAGTTCTCCATACTAGATGCAAGCATGTGGACATAAGACATCATTTTCTTCGAGATCATGCTGAGAAGGGAGATATCAGGATGGAGAAGATTCATACGGAGAAGCAGAGAGCAGATGTGCTTACCAAACCTTTAGCAGAGGTAAGATTTAGAGAATTAGTAGCAGAGTTAGGAATGATAGATGGAGGAGCAGTTCTATAGAAAGAAAGTTTTTGGGTAAACGGGTAGTCAGCTGGTACCCAGCTGAGGACTATTCTGCTGAAGTATTTAGCTGATTCTCACATCAGCTGATCTGTTATGTCTTCTTATTTCTTTCTTTTCTGTTCTCTATCTTGTTATGTTTAACTTGATACAGTGATAAGTTATGAAAGTCAGACAAGACCACTTTGCTTCAGCTGGTGCATGTCAGCTGACATTAAAGACCCAGATGAGCAGAAAAGATTTTCATGAGGATCGCTCTTATCTGCTGATTTTGCCACGTCAGCTTCTCGATAAGTATTTCTATGATCTTTGCGTCGGTTTTTAAAATTTCATTTTATATATCAAATCTTTTAAAAAATCAATAAATCCCTAATTTCTAAAATTATTTTTGAAAATTGGCAATCAAATCTTTTCTCTTACGAAAAATTGGGGATTTATTACCTTTTTCAAAATAAGGTGTCAGTTGTAATTAATTTATCACCGCCTAAATTTTCTCAAAAAGCACTTTCATTATTACCTTTTTCAAAAAGGCGAATCTTTTGGGCGGTCAAAACCTTTCGAAACCCTGACACCCAAGCATCACCTACAAAATTCTCAAAGGTCATCCATTTTGGACCTTTGATTTGTGTGATGCAAAATACAAATCTACGATCAAAATTGATCGTTTTTAATTTTGAAAAAACTGCTCATCTTACTCGATCCCTATATATATACCCCTTTAACTTACTTCTGAAAACCTTATGCTCCTAAATCTTTCTGCCCGTAGTATTCCTGCATATTATTCTCTGTGCACTTAATCTCTGTTTTGAAGGTATGGCGTCCAAGGCTATGCAAATATTGTTTAAAGAAAAGATGTACGCAGAGATGTGTGTCGATTTCGACACAACTACGGTTCCTGAGATTAGAGAAATTCTAAACCTGCTTCAACATCACAATCTCCGAACCTTCATCTCCATGACCCCCCCTGACCATAAAACCCTAAACTTCTATGCCTTTCAATTCCTTCTCAAGGCCCAGTTCAGTTCAAACTCCATTGGCTCCTTGGTTGATGGAAAAGCTGTGGTTATTTCCAAGGATGCAATTGCTGATCTTTTTGGCCTATCCTCCACTGGTGTTCAACCTCACAAATACAAAGAAGCCGACTACCTGGAGACTTTCAAGTTAATGGCCAGGAAAAGTCATAGGGACACCACCACTAATCTGAAGAAGTCAATGTTGAGGAGACGGTTCTGATTTTTGATGGATATGGTGACCAAGGTCATCTTGGCGGAACAGGGAAGTTTGGACGCCATTACCAAACTTCGCCTGAGCGTGGCCCGCACAATTCTTGACGGGGTGCGAGCAGACTGGGTGAGTCTGCTATGGTTCCGGCTGGAACAGGAGTCAAAGAGGTGTGTTGCGAAGGAGGTGGCTGGTCAACAGGTTTATAGTTTCAAATCGAAGTGCTCCATGGCTACCAAGATTACTATAATCTTGGATCATTTGATGCCCCAACACAAGTGGGATGACGATTGGGTTGTTGAGTACAACCACACCAAGTTTCTGAGGGGAAGCAACTTGGATGTCATTGGGCCAACTGACTCAGATTCCAGAGCTGATCCAGTTGCTGCTGCCCCTGGTCCTTCTGCTGGAAAGAAGCAGAAGAGGAAGGCTTCAAAGCCTGCTGGAGGAGGGAAATAAAAGAAATCGAAGAAAGAAACCACTCCTGTTCAAAGGAAGCTCTCCTTTGATTCTGATGCAGATGATGATACTGCTGTGCTGAGCAGTTTGAAGAAGAAGAAATCTTCAGCAGAGAGAGCTACTCTGCCGGTTGATGAGTCTTCTGATGAAGAAGAAGAGCAAGTGATGGAGGAATCAGCTGAGAGGGCTGGTTCAGATGAGGATTCTGCCTCTGGCTCTGATGGAGAGGAAAAAGAGTCAGAAGAGAGGGAAGCAGCTGAGCTCTCAGTAGCTAAGACAGAGGTTCTCCATTCCTCTGAAGATGCTCCATCAGCAGATACACCTTTAGCTGCCTCTCCCATCAGGTCAGCTTCACCTACTCCCTTCTCTGATCCTTCCCAACACTCCACAACCCCAGCTGATCCTTCACCTTCACAAATCCCAATCGGCAATGAACCAGAGGAGATAGCTACCTCTGGCGAGCCTTCAGCTATTCCCAAACCCTCTCACCCTGAACCCATCAACCTTGATAACCCCAACTCCCCCACAGAAATGGCCAAACAAGCTCGCCTATCTCATCATCGTTCAAAAGGGCCTCTTGAACGAGGGATGATCATAACCGCCCTAGCCCACATATCTCTTTACATCCCAGAACTTAACCCTTACCCTGCTTATCAAGATATACTCGCTGATGGTCTTGCCTGGGCGCAAGCACGAGAAGGGTCAGTTACCTTATTTCTGGCTTTAATAAAGGAGATGGGAGAAGCAGCATTTACAGAGTGGGAAGAAATTCTGATGGCTGCCTTGGAAGTTAAGGCACCATCCCAGCTGACATCCCCTGAAGGGTTGAGGAAGGTTGCCCGTGCGTTATTGCTTAAAGATGGGGTTGCACTGGATTGTCCAGAAATTGCTGAGTCTGAGTTCATCCCTCCGGCAGTACACTTTTAGATCACCCCAGCTGATCAGGTAACCCCTACTATTTTGGGTCAACTGAAAGATTATTTTGATGATCACATTAGGGAGGTCAAAGCTACTCTTTTGGCTGCCAAGTCTGCTGGCCCCTCTCTGATAGAAAAACAAGTTCACCATGTTCTGCTGGATCATCGCAATAAGCTGAAAGATGCTATGGAGGACAGCTTATATGCCACCAGGATTGAATTCTTCCAAACTCTACAGCACTTCAAGTCAACTGCCAGGGCTTTCACTGATGATGCATCTGCTACTCTCGCTACTGAATCTGAGAGATTCAGACTGGTCTCTGAAAGGTTGGAATGGCAAATTACTGAATGCAAAAATGGTCAGGAGGACCTTAAGGCCATTGTGGATAACCTTCCTACTTCTCTACCCTCTACTTCGATGATTGATGATATCAAAAAGGGGGAAGAGAAGAACTCAGCTGCTATTGCTGCTCTGCAATCTGAGATGGCCTCTCTGAGAGCTCTACTGGTAGACAATCATGGTGTTTTGTCTGCCAGAGATGAAAATGTTGAAGATTATATCAACACCATGAAGATTGAAGCCCAGAAGACTCAGGAGCTGAGAGACCAAAAGATAGCTGACGCCTTGTAGACGCAAGAAGTGGTTGCTGAGGAGAGAGAGCAGAAGAAAAGAATTATGAATGCTGAACTTGATGAGAAGCTGGCTAAGGAGTTGCAGCTAGCTGAAAAGGAGACTCCAGAAGAGAGGAGGAAGAGGCAGGAGAGAGAGATGAATGATGAGCTTGAGAGGCGATATCAGAGGAAGCTGAAAAAGCAAGGGAAGGCAGTCTCTCAAGGCAGCAGGACTAGAAGTGGAAAATTCATTCGAGATCCAAATGAGCCTTTGGTTGACGGACCAATTGATATGTTTTACAATCATTGTCCGATGAGCTGGTGGATCTCTGGAAAACTATTAAGGCTAAAACCATGATCCACTTCTATGTCCTGAGAGGAGAAGATACCAGAGGAGAAAGAGAGAAGAATGCTGAGTTTAGAAACTGGTTAAAGGAGACCTTTCCTAAATTCTTCAGAGCTATTACAGAAGAAATGCTTAAGGTGGAAGTTCAGCCAGAGTTGCCTGAGATTGAGTATCTTCCAACCCCAATTGATGAGAGTGGGAAGATAGATTGGGTGGAAATCAGGAAGTATTGGTTGCAGATTACTCAACTCTTTCATCAACTCTCTGATAACTCTCTGCTACTTTCTCTCTGATTGTACTCTATCTTTATGATTTAATAAAGCTTTATGATTCCAGACAACTTCTTGTTGTCAGCTGCATTTCTATTCTGTCTAGAGATCTTACCTAAAGATCTTCTTTTCTGTCCTATGATGATCTTAATTTTGATTGATTATGCTTATCTGTTGAGATCAGCTGAGTTGGTTTTGATATCATCAAAAAGGGGGAACTTGTTAGGATATCTGTGTTAGATGTTTTGATGATATAATAAACCAATCAGCTTGTAATAGGACCAGCTGAACATGTTAGTCAGCTGATGAGTAGTTAGGATTAGATAGGTTCATGTGAGGGGGATCTACCTTGCTGCTTAGAAGATCCGAAGCTATCATAGAGAAGAAGACCAGCTGAGACCTTGAAGACTCAGCCGATTTTAGAAGACAGAAGATTTAAGTAGCTGACACTGGAGTATCGAGAGCAAATCATTAGAGGAGTTAACATCAACTGATATCAGAAGAGTCAGATCAGTTGATATCAGAAGAGACAGATCAGCTGGCATCAGAAGATTAGCTGATCAGTTGAGAGCACATCACAGACAAGACAAGGACCATGGATATAAGACGTATTCAGACGAAGTCAAGAAGACCAGCTGAGGTGCACACCAGCAGACTTGCACATCAGCTGAGGTCCAAGTATCAGCTGACTGGTACACCAGCTGAGGAGACAGATCGGCTGAGGTCTTGTGCTCAACCCAGATTCTTCAGAATCATTTTAAGGGTTGACTTGCGACATAGAAGGAAGATTCCCAGAATAGAAGATCAATCAATTAAGGGGACAAACTTGATTGATTGAAGATCGTGAAGATTGACGGGAATCAAGATGGAGATTCAATCAATCACAGTGATTGATTGAATACAAAATTATAGGATCTCAGATTTCTAGTCCATCCCAAAGGCTAGTTATTTGACCCTATAAATTAGAGTAACAGTGATAATTTTAGTATCGGATTTACACGCATATTAAGTTAGCCGAAACTCTGTCATAATTATCACTTGCACTCAAAAACCCCATTCATACTTATTATTTGTAAAAGCTTTGTAGAAGCTGTGAGAAGTCAATTGCGTTTGTAGCATTGACAAGTTGTAAGAGAGTAGTACTCTCAAACTGTGTAAGTGAGTAAGTAAGTGAGTTAGTGGAGAGCCCCTCAAGTCCAAATTGGATTGAGGAGAGTGGATGTAGGACAGTTGGTCCGAACCACTATAAATCCCCTGTGTCTCGTCGTATTTATTTCTGATCTTAAATTGTGCACATCACGTAAAACTGATTTTCATTAAAAAAACATTTCCAGACTATTCACAGCGCACTACTTTCAAACTCAGACTACCTCAAGTAGTCTGCTGGTTTTTGAATAATCCAAATAATTTGAAAAAGGTTTTTGAATCCTTACAAGTCTATTCAACCCCCCCTTCTAGACTTGTTCAAAGGTATTCTTCCCTAAAACCTGCCTTTGGGACCAACACAATCTTGCACCCTCCATAGTCAGAATCTGAATACCCACTAAGCTAAAAATTGTCATCAGCTGGGTACTAGAGGCCTAGATTGTAATTACCCTTCAAATACTTCACAATCTTCTTTGCTGCTTCCAGATGAGATTTCTTAGGAGTTGCCTAAAATCTTGCACAAACTCCTACTGCAAAGCTGATATCAGGTCTGCTGGCAGTGAGATACAGCAGAGAACCAATATGTCCTCTGTAGTGTGTCTGATCCACTTTCTCACCAGCCTCATCTGGATCCATGCTAAAGATTGCCATCATTGGAATCTTAGCCTCTCTGCTGCTACTGACTCCAAACTTTCTATCAAGTTCTTGGCATACTTAGCTTGGCTTATGAAGGTTCCATTGGACATCTGCTTCACCTAAAGTCCAAGGAAATAGGTCATCTCCCCCATCATGGACATCTCAAACATTCTTGTCATCAGCTTACTGAACTGATCACACATCTGCTTGTTGGGGAGCCAAAGATGATATCATCCACATAGATCTGCACCAAGAGGATATCATCTCCATCTTCTTTTCTGAACAAGGTCTTGTCTATCTTTCCTTTCCTAAATCCGCTGTTCAGCAGGAACTGTGATAGAGTATCATACCATGCCCTAGGTTCTTGCTTGAGTCCATATAAAACTTTCTACAACCTATAGACCTTGTTCCCAACTTCAAATCCTGGTGGTTGTTCCACATATACTTCTTCTGACAGGATTCCATTCAGAAAAGCTGATTTGACATCCATCTGATATACCTTGAACCCTTTGAAAAAAGCATAGGCCAGAAACAATCTGATGGCTTCTAGTCTAGCCATAGGAGCAAATGTTTCATCATAGTCAATCCCCTCTGGCTGTGAATACCCCTGGGCTACTAGCCTTGCCTTGTTTCTCACCACAACATCGCTTTCATCCTTCTTTTCTTGAAGACCCACTCAGTGCCTATGACCTGCTGATATTTGGGCCTCTCCACTAGAGTCCAAACTTCTTGTCTTGCAAACTGGTTTAGCTCCTCTTGCATAGCTACTATCCAGTTGGGATCTTCAAGTGCTTCATGGATATTCTTGGGTTCTATCAGAGACACATAACAGCTGAATTGAGCACCCAAGTTTAGTTTTCTTCTGGTCTGAACACCTATGCTTGGATCTCCTAAGATCTGCTCAGCTGGAAAGTCAGACAACTTCTTTTTACCCCTCTGAGGTGCCATGGTCTGCTCCTCTTGGGTTTTGTCTGATATTCCCCCTTGGTTAGTGTCAGGAGTTAATGCCCCATCATTTGGTGCTGATGAAGGCTTATCAGCTGACTTGGGCTCATCTTCTGAATCTGAGTCTGATTCAATCCTAGGTACTACTACCTTAATCAGATCTGGCTTGTCTGACAGATTCAGTTGATCCACCTCTTCTGCTAGCTTCTCCTTGCTGTACTCATGAATAGATTAATCAAATACAACATTGGGTGTCTCTTCCACACAAAGAGAGACTTTATTAAAGACTCTATAAGCTTTGCTACTTCCAGAATATCCTAAGAATATTCCTTCAGCAACCTTAGCATCAAAAGTCTTTAACTTAGTCTTTCCATTGTCATGAATGAAACAGCTACACCCAAAAATATGGACAGAGGAAAGGTTAGGAGATTTACCTTTGTACATCTCATAAGGAGTCTTGCCATGTCTCTTGACTGGTAGACACCTATTTTGAATGTAGCAAGCAGTGTTGATGGCTTCTGCCTAAAATCTTTGAGGGGTCTGATATTCATCTAGCATGGTTCTTGCTGCCTCCTTGAGGGTTCTGTTCCTCCTCTCAGCTAAACCATTCTGCTGAGGTGTTCTGGCAGCTGATGTCTCATGCTGAATACCATTTTCCCTGCTATAGTCAGAAACAACAGAGTTAAAAAACCCAGCACCTTTATCACTTCTGATTCTGACTATGCTGAGGTCCAGCTCCTTCTGAATCCTCTTGAACAACTCCAGCATCTTGACCATGGTCTCATTCTTCTTGAACAAGAACACTACCCAAGTGAATCTTGTATAATCATCCACCACCACCAGTGTGTACTTTCTTCCACTGAAGCTAAGAGGTGAGTCAGGTCCAAACAAATCCATATGAAGCAGCTGGAGTGCTTTGGTTGTTGAAGTACTCTGGACATCCTTGAATGAGGCTTTGGTCTGCTTCCCTTTCTGGCAGGCATCACACTTCTGATCAGATGCAAACACCTCATTTGGAAGACCTCTGACTAGACCCTTCCTTGCAACCTTGTTGAGAGTCTTGAAGTTGAGATGACCCAACCTCTTGTGCCAAAGCCAGCTGACCTCTGCTGAACCTTTAGCAACCAAGCAAGAATCAGCTAGACAACTTGCAAAATCTGCAAGATACATATTACCTCTTCTGAGGCCAGTTAGTAGCACCTGCTCATTTAAATCATTAATAACAAGGCAAGAGTTTTTAGAGAATCTTACTGAATATCCCGTATCACAGAATTGGGATACTGACAGAATATTGTGCATCAGTCCATCTACATAGTAGACTTCTTCAACCTTTGTTCCTTTGATCAGCAGAGTACCAACTCCTCTGGTGACTCCAAAATTGTTGTCACCAAACACAACTCTAGGCCCATCAAGCGTCACAAAGTCCTGGAGGAGATGCTTTTAGAACGTCATATGCTTTGAGCATCCGCTATCAATGTACCAGACATGTCCCTTGGCTTCTCCTCTCTCTATTGGGCTAGAGTCTGCCTGAAATTAAAATTCAGACTTTAGGTACCCTTTCTTTGGGTCCTGATTAGTTAGTTTCCACTTACTGGATCCATAGGTAGAGATCATCCTTATTAGGTTTAGGAGATGTCAACCTTCTACCATACTTGTCCACAAAAATCATCTCCATCAGAGGATCTCTTCTGGGGCGATGAGTGATAACAGCAGGCTTATAGGTGGGCTGCTCAAAAGGATAGTTTCGGCTTGTGCCTCTGAATGATTCATATACTTTGGCCGGTGAAGGCTTGCCAACTTTGGTTACGTTAAATGTAACCCAGGACTGAGGTCTGTTTCCCTTGGGCTTACTCTTCTGAGATGGCCCAGGCTTATCATTCCTCTGCTGATTCTGCCGAGGTCTCCTTGTCTTAGCAGAGCTATGACTTGGATTCCTCTTCTGATCTTGGGGCTTCTGAGCTTTAGACTTATGTTGGTTATCAGCAGGCTTCTGAGTTTTAGTACTCTTCTGCTCTGCTGAAACCTTTTGATCTCCAGCAGACTTCTGAGCTTTAGAGCTCTTCTGTCCAGCTAGGACCTTTTCAGTCCCTCTGCTCTTTTGCCCTTCTGATACAGATGCAGGCTCAGCTGGCCCTTTACCCTTCCGAGGATCCCTAATTAGCCCACTCTCACCTTTCTTCTTCTTTTGTGGTTTGGGTTTAGGATAACCAAGACCCCTTTTCTCATTCACAATTTGTGAGGACTCAGCTATTTCAGACACGACATTTTTTGCCTTACTCAGGTTGTCCACTTTCAGCTGAAGCTACTGTGAATTTTTAATTGTCAGTTCATTCTGCTTGAAGAGTTCATCGAACTTAGCTGTCAGCCGATTATGTTCTTCACTCAAGACATTATTCTCAGAAAGCAGCTTTTCTATCAGTTTCTCATGTTCCTCACATTTTGCTATTAAGTCAGCAGACTTGTTAGCATGTGAATCATAGGATATCACTGGTAGTCTAGCATTTTCCAGATCCTGTCTTAAGCTTTGAACTTCAGCTTACAGACTAGAGTTCTCCTCTTCCAGCTTAGAACAAACTTTTAAGGAGGATTGGAGATCAGATAACAACTTATGTATATCTGACTCCATAGAATAGGTAGAAGAGCAGGATGAGCTAACAGAGGGGGTAGGAGAATTTACCTCTTCTACCTTAGCTATAAGGCAGATGTCTTCCTCTGATTCAAAATCAGATATGGATGAGGATGAGCTGATGTCCTGCTTCTCCTCCTCTGCTAGCAGAGCTCTCTTGCCAGCAAATCTACGATCTCTCTTGATCCTCTTCTCCTCTCTCTGCGTTGGTATAAGCTGACAATCATAGCTGAGATGCCCTGGCATGTTGCAAGAATAGCATACACCATCTCCTCCTCTCCTGGGACTTGATTCTCTCCTTCTCTCTGGAGATTTGTATCTGGTCTCTTGCTCATCTGATGATCTTCTGGAATCAGATGACTTCTGGTACCTCCTGGAAGAATCACCGTTGTTCTTCTTCCAATGGGATCTGTACTTCTGGAACTTGTTTGACATCTTGTCAAACTTCTTGGTGAGCAAACCAAGTTGCTCCTTTAGACTCATGTCCTCTAGAGTAGATGACTTATCTTGACTATCAGCTGCAGTAGAGAATGCAACATTCTTTGTAGCTGATGAAGTTGGAGTCTGATCTTCTTGATCTTCTTCTAGATGAGATAATAGTGTATGATGACTCATTTCAGATAAATTCTTTGTCTCCTTAATCACAGTCACCTTTACTCTCCATCTGGGAGTGATAGATCTCAGAATTTTGTTGTTGATCTCCTTCTCCGAGTATTCCTTCCCTAAGGAGCTTGCCTTATTCAAGATGTTTGTCAATCTCATGTCAAGCTGATCAATTGACTCATCAGCTTTCATCTTGAATGTGTCAAAGGTGTGAAGAACGGCTTAGAGCTTGTTCTCCTTTATCTGATCAGTCCCTTCACACATCAAGGAAAGTTTTTCCCACATCTCCTTAGATGTCTTGCAGGTCTTGATCTTCTTGATGTACTCTTTAGACAGTGTCTCGATAATTTCTGTCCTAGCCACTTGATCCAGATTGACGAGTTTTCTTTCAGCATCATTTAGTTCACTCTTCTTCTTCTCTGGCTTTCTTCTTTCGCTGATCTCAGCTTCTGGAGTTTTGTCATCACTTACTGCTTCCCAATAGAATTTTATTGGCCCTTCCTCCAGAACATCCAGCATCCTATCATGAGTGGCTCCAAGATGGTTCTCCATTCTGAACTTCCAATAGTCATAGTCTTCAAATGAAAATTCAGGCAGCTTCCTCGTCTTGGATCCACTCTTCTTGTAGGAGGCCATATCTGCAAGTGGTTAGTTAAAAAGCACACATAATTTTCTAAAGGGATTTTTAGGGATCTGTCCAGGAGACCACCAAAAGCTTTCTCAGGCTGTGGTCTTTTGGACACACAGCTCTGATACCACTTGTTGGTCCCAAAGGCAGGGTTTGAGGAAAGAAACACTAAGTCAAGTCTAGAAGGGGGGGTTGAATAGACTTGATAGGTTTCAAAACCTTTTTCCAAATTAGCTTAATTTTAAAAACAACAGACTACTTGGGATAGTCTGGTTTTGAAAATTGTGCGCTGTGTATTTTGAGTGCGGAAACATTTTTAGTGAAAATAGTTCTTAGTGATTTGTGCACAGATAAGGAACAAAATAAAAAGAGCACGAGACACTGGAATTTATAGTGGTTCGGACAAAAGGTCCTACTCCACTCTCCACAATCCAACTGGACTTGTGGGTCTCTCCACTATCTTTCTCACTCACTCAATTACTCACTTCGAGAGTACTACTCTCTTACAATACTCTTATGTTAAAACCAATCGACTTCTAACAGCTTCTATAAAGCTTACAATGGATTAATATTGAGTAAATGGTTTTTGAGCATGAGTGAAGATTTTGACGGAGTTTCGGCAAGCTTAAACGCGTGTAGAACCGTACTTGAAATCTTCACTTGAACTCTTATTTATAGGTTCAAATCAACTAGCCGTTGGAAGGACTAGAGATCTGAAATCCCATAAATTAGGAATCAATCAATCATTGAGATTGATTGAATCTCCTTCTTGATTCTCGGAAATCTTCACTAACCTCCAATTAATCAAGTTTGTCCCCTTGATTGATTAATCTTTTATTCTGAGAATCTTTCATTCATCGCAAGTCAACCCTTGTGTGATTCCGTAGAAACTGGGTTGAGCACAAGACCTCAGCTGATCTGTCTTCTCAGCTGGTGTACTGGTCTGCTGGTATTCGGACCTCAGTTGATGTGCTTTGGTCTACACCTCAGCTGATATCTTTGGGCCTAGTCTGCTGCTTTGGTCCTTAGCTTATCTGATCCTCGTTATCTGTGACATGCTCTTCAACTGATCTTCTTGCATTAGCTGATCTGTCTCCTCTGCTGTTCTGCTTTCAGTTACTTAGTGTCATCTGCTCAGGTCTTCTGTCTTCTGAAACCTGCTAAGTCTTCAAAGCCTTAGCTGGTCTTCTTCTCTATGAATGCTTCGGATCTTCTAGGTAGCAAGGTTGGTTCCCACTTACTAAAACCTATCTAATCCTAACTATTCATTAGCTGACTAACAAGTTCAGCTGGTCCTATTACAGGCTGATTGGTTTATTATATCATCAAAACTTCTAACAAGAATATCCTAACAACCTTTGTCTTAGCTATCAGACTGGACAGGGACAAACACCACTTGGCAACTACTTCCTGAAGTAGCTCCTTATTGATCCTGAGAGGTCTCGGGGTTGTAACCCAACCCTACTTTAGAACCTTGAGTTCTCTGGGTAATATTTATCCTTTCAACCGCTTGGGCTGAATGGTACATCTTCTCCAGTTTCTTTGACAGGTACTCCTCTCTATCTCTCTGGTGTTTTTACTCAATGAGGATGTCATTATATTTAGCCTTTAGTCCGTAAAGCTCGTCATCCTGCTTTGCCAGACTTTTAGTCAGGGTGGTCCTGAGAGCTCTTTTTCGTTCGACTTCTTTCCGAACACTTTCGAGTTCCTCATTCAGTCTCATCGACACTAGAGCACCATCAATATCATTTTTACTGACGCAGCAAGGCGAGCATTCTCAACATTTAGCCTAGTATTCTCCTCCACAATGTGAGCATGCGTCTCCTATAGTCTCAAGAAGTCGGCCATCAATTGCTTTGAAGTGAGCTGAGAGTCGAGTTTCTTAGTTGAATCTGAGTTGGGCTCAGGTGTGTGATCAGGAGAAGAGGCAGAAGAACAAACCTCATCATCTGTCATGAGACAGATGTCATCATACTCCTCGTCTGAAAAGAGCTCAGGAAATCGGTGTCCTGGACCCTCAAATTCTTAGGATTCCTCAGCGATCATAGCTTTGCGATCTGATGCCCTCAGGTCTCTCTTGGCTCTTATGTCCTTCCATTTGTGGGCACTGAGCTCCGGATAATTATACAGATAATTTCTGGACTTCTTGCATTAATTGAACTAATCTACATCACTTGCACCAGGTTTAGAATCAGTGTACCTCTTTCCTTCAGATTCCCTCCTGCTCCCTGAACTCCTTTTAGGTCTGGAGATGGATCTTCTGGGATTCTGTTCATCTCTCCTTCCTGAGCTCCTCTTGTCCCTTCGATGCTCAGGAACATCTCGTTCCCTCCTGAAGTCAGAACTACTTCTTTCCGGCCTCCTGAGGCTTGACCTCCTGGGCTGGAGTATGTCCTCCTGTCCCTTTTATCATTGTAAAACTTTTTGTACCTTTCAAAATGAGGGTTGAGCTTCTTGAACCTCCGGGCCATCGGGCTCAAGAATAGCTTTAAGAGCTATTTTCCTTCTCAGGGGTCCTCTTTTCAGTTGCGTCTTCACAGACCTCAGATTTCTTCTTCCTCTTATTGAGGTCGAATTCCAGAGCCTTCAGCATGGAGAATAACTGAGTAGTGATGATGTTTGTGAGATCCTGAGTATTTTTCAACGTAATAACTCATGTATCCTATCTTTCATGGAGACCGTTCAGGACCTTTGAGGACACCTCCCACCTGGGAATCTCCTTCCCAAGGGTTGCCAGTTCATTCATTAGCTTGATGAAGTTTGACTCCACCTGATCGATAATCTCATCTTCAAGCATCCTGAAGCTCCTCAACTTCTGAAAGGCGATATCCCTCATGTTCTCCTTGATCTCCTAAGATCCTTCACATATCTCTGCCAGAGTATCCCAAATCTCCTTGGTAGTCTTCAGATGCATGAGTCGTACTGAATACTCGTAAGGAATAGTGTGGAGAATAATGTTCTTGGCAACATAATCCAGTCTGATTTGCTTAATTTGATTATTAAGTGTGGACCTCTCCACTGGCACGACTCCTAGCGGTGGAACTGGTACTGATCTGGCTACTGACCAAGTTGCAGATCGTTCAGTCTTGAACTTGATGGGTCTATTTTTGATCACCAGTGGCATCTGATCATGGATAGCATAAAGATGGGCAAGGACCCTGAACTTCCAATAACCATAGTTAGTCACAGAGAATTCAAGAAGATTATCTTCAAGGAGAATAGATGAGGATGCCACGCCGATGCAATTTTTAGAAACACAGAGATCAAGTTCAAGTAGACCACCAAAAGTTCCACCTCCTAAAATTGTTGGTATGCAAAGTCAGTGGTCTTTTAAACTACTGCTCTGAAACCACTTGTTAGTCCCGAAATGAGTATAATCAGTGTATGGGGGAATACACTGATGTCAAATTTTCCAAAACTTCAGGAAAATGCTCTTACAAAACTCATTCAGTACGATACTAAAAATGCTCACTGAACAGATAGTCTCAGGGACAACAGGGACAAGTCAATCTGGAACCATACAAGCTGAGTTCTGAGTGTTGTGCTGAAGAAAGCTCAGTAGAGATAACCCACCTACTGACCGCTTCAGAAGCTAGTCAATTGGATCGCTATCTCAGCAAGCCTAAATTATGTGCGGAAGTGTGAGCCCTTAATGTCTACTCATTTTAGTATCCTGAAAATAGTTTTTTGAATGCTTAGGAAATAGTGGTTAATGCTGGTGCGTATGTTCAAGATTAGGAGAATTGGTTTCTCCTGATTGAAAAATAATGTTGAATGCTCAGTTTAATAATGATGACAGTTATGATCCTGAGCAATAAATAAATTAGAACACAAGGGATTTTTAACGTGATTCAGAGATAACTAACTCCTACGACCATTACCTTATTAAGCAGGAACAATTCTCTCCTGCAGATTGGATCATGTGTTTTAAGTTGCTAAGGTGCACGAGTAGTCTCCTTCCTCTTCTTAGGAATTCAACCCCTGGGCGTTTTACAAGTCCCAGTCTTTCCCATCAACCAACTCACAAACTGGGGGGTTTACTTTATAGTTTTCCAAGTATTGTGTGATAACCCTTGCAATCTAAACAATGCTAAAGGTAGGGTTATCACTCTAAGCAAACACAGAATAGATTCCTATTACAACACTAGGGAAATTTAAGAATGCAGAGTGTTGCTTCGAATGTGCTTTGAGCGCTAGAATCTTGATTAATCTTAAGCTTTTAAATTTCTCGTAACCTTGTTTGGGTCCAAGGTCTTCTGTATTTATAGGAGATTTGAAATAATTCCGTTGGAGGAGATCAAATTAAATCTTCTATTTTAGGTAGGTGGCAGCCTAGGGTTGTACTTATTTACTTTTCACAATACACAAATGGTGAGATTCTTTTGGCCGCCGCCTGCAGGTCTGTGGACATTAAATGTGTGTGCAGTCTCCGTACATACGTGTCAACACCTTACTGGCTGTTCTGCAAAAGGCTAGTTGTTGATGTGACAGAATTTTTCATCGTACCATAAAAACTCTGAGTACTATGCATTTAAACTAAA
The DNA here is from genome assembly GCA_026898435.1 of Prunella vulgaris. NCBI lineage: Eukaryota > Viridiplantae > Streptophyta > Magnoliopsida > Lamiales > Lamiaceae > Prunella > Prunella vulgaris. The sequence goes on along the minus strand of JAPKLY010000128.1, from coordinate 931,919 downwards.
GTTTAAATGTAGTTTTATATGGGAGACCTGATATTCTTTCTGTCCTCAGATTCTTAGCATAAATGCTAAGTCCCCAATGCATCAGTAACCCTTTCATTCAGGATCTTACGAGTGTCAGTAAGAGAGGACTCAGCCTAATTACTTAGGCTATATCCGCCTTCACTATATGGGTTATGTACTTAGCATGCATAGACTGCTCAGTAGAAACACCATCTGTGGTATATCTTCAGGATTGCCTTCTCTTCATCTTCAGGACAGATCTTCAGGTTCTTGAGGTTTCAGCTTCAGGTTAGTTATCTTGAATTGATCATCAATGCAAACTTCTGACCTTCAGGATTAACACCTTCCTAACTTGGATTTTCAGGACGTCTCCATCTATTTTTAGTGATCAGTGTGTTCCCCTGAACTGAATACATGTGAATAAAATAAGCCTATTCTGACTTGAGACGTTCCTGAACTATTCAATCCTGAAATATTGTACTTTGGGAATTCATCTAAGGGTTTTGGGATGTGAATCAAAATTCAGATTGTATCCCAACAACCCTTGTGACTGTTTTCCATCCTTAGGCTGTAATCTCAAAAACTGATTTTCCAGCTGTCGGATAATTATGTCTATTATATGTTTTGCAGTGCCTGTTAAACCTCTGAGGTCGATGAAGATACTTGCATTATGCATACTGCCCTAATAGACAAACTAGAGCCATTAGATTTTCCCAAAAGTATAAGGTTGTCTGCACATTTGGGCTCATTCGAATTAATTCCTCCATATTGGTCTACTTTGGGCCGAAATGTTGATGCTTTTATTGGGCCTAATACAAAAATAATGGATGGGCTATTTGATTTTGAGAAGATACTTGATTTTGATTTTAATAATTATTATATCAATAATGATAGTTATTTTGGTACTCATCCAAAGAATTTAATTACATATCATTGCAAGATATAAAGTAATTCATACTGCGAATGACTTTGAAATCAGGTGCCTGCTGTTAATCTATTGCATATTTTCTGAAGATGACATTTTTGTTATTGCTTGTATTCTACTACTTTTTTGGTCCTAGGCGAGTTAGATTAGTGCATGGCGGGAATACAATGATGTCCAATCTTTTGCAAGATCTCAGATGGAATTCAGTCAGGTCAAAACTAAAGATAAACATTGCACTGGAGTCAGATTGACTAATAGGTCAGGTTTCAGATACGATAAATCCCTGAATTTTATGCGAGACTCAGTTTAGATAACTCACCTACTTATAGCTCTGAAGCTTATCAATTGGACAACTATCTTAACAAGCCTGTGTGCGGAAGTGTGAGCCCTAAGTTTTACTCGTTTTAGTTTTCTGAAAGATTTTGAGTTAGACTTTGTAAAGTTGAGATTAGGGGTTTAGTGCGCCAAATTGGGTCTATCCTGACAAAATAATATTAAAGCAATGATATGAAAATTTAATATTAATAAAGCAATAAAAAGCACACGAATATTTAATATGGTTCAGAGACTCAAGCTCCTACTTCCACGACCTGATTTAACAAGAAAAAACGACTCTATGATTTGATACTCATTTTTAACCGTGCCAAGGTGCACAACACTATTTTTTCTAATTACTCGTCTCTCATCTAATAGTTGTTCTCTTCAATTAATTCTCATGGGTTAACCAACAAACCTTTTTTTTTTTGGTTCATTTTTATAAAAATAGAACACAATACTAGTGATATAATTATCGTAGAGACAACACATTCATTCAACATATTTAAAGATAATAAAGAAAAAAAGTTATTCTCATTTTGATTGAAGAAATTCGAAACAAGCTCCTAATTATCTTCTTCTATCGCACAATAATAATTCAAAGAGAGTATTCTGATTTGACTAATACATTGATTGCTAATATTGTATAATAAATTGATATATTGTTATAAGTGTAATAAATTACACCAGGTTTTAAAAATTAACCCAATAACATGTGCTTTGTTAATAATAATATATAAATAAAATAATCTCAATATTAATCAAGAATTATTTTTAGCAATTTACTATTTATATTAAAAAAATTGAAATTTATAAAAAATACTAATTTAAAATAAAAAATATAATAAAATTAAGCTATAAAAAAATATTTAGTTTATTTAAAAAATCAAATTAATTAGAAAATATTAAACAAATAAATAAAAAAGAATTAACTTAATATATTTTATTATTTATTGGTTTTTTTGTTTAACATTTTTTAATTTATTTGATTTTTTATTAAGCTAATTCTTTTATTATTTATTTGTTTAATATTTTTTAATTAAGTTATTAAATTTATTTATTTAGTATTTTTATAAATTAACTTAATAAATAATAATATAATTTATTTATTAAATAATATGAATTAAGTTAACAAATAAATAATAAAATAATTAACTTAATAAAAATACTAAAAATAAATAATTTTTTAGAAATAATTCTTGATTAATAAATAATACTAAAAATAAATAAATGAATAAATAAATAAGCAAAGAATTAACTTAATATATTTTATTATTTATTTAGTTGAGGAGGAGGATTATAAGATGAAAAGAGAGTAATAAAATATAATAATTATATATTATCTTATTTAAAAAAATAATATTATATTTATATATTTTAATCTCTTTAACGATATTATAATTACTATATATTTCCAATTAAAAAAATTCTTCTTCTGATTAAAAAAATTCTAAACCAAGCACTAATAAATGTGTCATCAAAGAAAGATGTAACCACATGAGTTTTTAGCTATTTATGAATTAAATCATAAGTTTTCAAATCTAAACAAATTTGATTTTTTACAATTATACACAATCCGTATTTATATTTTTTTAAAAATCTATTCTCATTTACTTTATAAAAAAAATATTATTTTATTATTATCTCCAAAAATAATTATTTTATTTATAAAGGAATTTTACAATTTTTATTATATATTTTTAAAGTCACGTCTATTTCGTTAAGAATAAAATTATTGCCCGGAAGGAGTAATATATTCTCTTTGCATAGTATTTTTTATAAATTTCAAAATTTTAAATATAAATAGTAAATTTCTAAAAAATAATTCTTGATTAATATTGAGATTATTTTATTTATATATTATTATTAACAAAGCACATGTTGCCGGTTTAACTTTTAGAACTTGGTCTAATTTGAAAATATTTTTTATTTTTTAACAATTTTTTATTTTTTGAATTTTTTAAAAATAATTATAAGAAATTATTTAAATAAATATTGTCCCTCAGACATTAAGATTCAGTCATCAATGCAACTTGTAATAAAAAGTCAAACAAAAAACTATATAATCACTGACCGGTTGTGCAACCTACTATTACAGATAATAGGATCAATTTTAAAATATTTTTAAAGTTATAAAATCAAAATCAAAATGAGTAATTAATTGGGACCAAAATAAAATTGGTATCAAGCTATTGGACTTATAAAAGTATAATCCTTTTTAATAATACGTTTTGTGTTACTTTTCAGTTTGTATAAAAAAATGTGGGGAAAAGAGATCCCAAATATTCATGGGACCGGAACTGGTAATGAGGACCACGTTGAAGGAAACCTTATTGTTTTCAGTAAATTATGTAACATTCTCAAATTAAAATAGAATTATCAGTTATGAGGACCACGCTGAAAGAAACATTCATGTATTAAAGCATATATGTTGCATTTATGTGTGTCAATCATATCATAACTCAATCTGATCGTATATAGTGTCAATCATATCATAACTCATCTGATCGTATATAACATTTTTAGATTTGATTTGATAACATAATATTTTATATAAACAAATTTATAATATAAAATTAACGAAAGATTCATGCAGTAACACACATTTACTCTAATTGTAGCACATATTTGCTCCTAAATTTGTGTTATTGTATGAGCAAACATGTGTTATTATAGGATAAAATATAATTTTGTTAAGAACAAATATGTGTTACACATACAATGTAACACATGTATGTGTTACAATGTACGAAAAATATTTTTTTCTACAAAAATAAATAAATATGTGTAAAAAATAACATTTAGTCTAATTGTAACACACATTTTGTCTTAAAGTAATACCCATTTGCCAAAATTGTAACATACCTGGGAGCGAAAAAAATTAAAAATAGAAGTTGCGCGAATTTTGGTAAAAAAGCCTGTATCTGACCCGACCCAATTTAGACCCATGAAATTTTAAAAAAATAGATATTTGTATGGTAGAAATTTGTATATAACTTTTTGTCTTTACTAATATATTAGATTTGTAAATTAAAATTACAATGTAATCAGTAAATATATCTAATAATATATATCAATAGATAATATAATTGTTGGAGAAAATAAGGGCGAAGTGATAATAAAACTGAAATTAAAAGGGATAAAACGGGGGAAGAAATAAATACACAGAAAATAAATGAAAAATATAAAATATAACAGCAACGTGTCGAGTCGAGGAAGCCATTTCTCGTAAAACGAATATTCTCTGCTAGTGCTCTTCGATTTGAAATAACGCTCCCAAAGATAAAATGACCCAAGTTTTCAAGTGTGTAGCACCACAAGACTTGAAGTTCCGGCGAACAGAAGGAAGTACTGAACTAGATTGTCACCTTAAACTATATATGCAAATATTGGACGAGAGAGAGAGAAATTCGAGAGTGTGTGTGCTCTATAATGAATGAGGACACCTATTTATAGGTGAACTTCCACTTGTAAATGGAAATGTGTCCGCATTTAATGCTGATGAACAAGATAGGCGTTAGTAAATAGTCATGAGATTGATTGCACTGCATCAATGTTGACCTGCAATTTTTCGCAATGCACACGTTTTAATGCTGATAAGAGTTGTTAGAGCTGAGTCTAAATTAGATTCATTGAATCTATACAGTGATGAGTCTGCACAACATCATCCATGAGTCAATTCCAAATTCATAGAATCTGTACAACGAAGTCAAATTTCGGTATGGGCCTGACCCATTACCAAATTAATTGGGTTGGACCCATAAAACTTTTGTGATCTAAAATTTTTTATGGACACCAGGCCCAAACCCCAAGTACACCCAAAGTCCAAGTCCAAGATCACGGGCACGATGCAGCTCCGCGCACGCGCACATGGTTATTTTTATTGTTAATCAATCACCTATAGTTTGATAAATTTCATTGACTTCTTACTAATATTATGTAAATTAGTATTCTCTTTTTTCAATGTGGGATTAGAATAAATTGCATAATTAATTCTCTCCCTAATTCAAAGGTATTAATCTATTGATTTTTTTTTACTCAATTCCCACTCACCATTATTTGGTTTTGTGAGTATGAATACATTAGATTCATATACTCCATGAGTAGAACACACTTGTATCATTTAATATCTGATAATTTAATTTTAATATTTTTATTTGATTGATCAAATAATACCAATTAAATTATCCAATATTTAATTTTAATTAAATATTTCCAACAATCCATCCAAATGAGTGAAAATTGCACCCATAAACATGCAAACGCACGTCCCAGTCCAAGTGAGACGATTTGTATTTGGACAAGTAGCTTGGAGCTTTGAACATTCCACAGTCAAGGTTACTGGATACACCGGTGGTCTAGTACACACAATATCTTGAACTATTCCATTTGGTGTGTACCGAGACAGTGACCGATTGCACAATACAGTTTGTACACCCTTTCTTGTTCTCACGTTTTTTGCCTGTTTCGGCCATGGACACTCTTTAGATTCATAAGTATTTAATGTCCGATGATATTTGAAGCGGTCTCTCACTTGACACTGATATAGTTGAAATCCCCTTAAGTATTCCATAATACTATATCCTCACTATGACTTTAGGATTCATTAAAAGTCTTTAACCTTAACCTACAGCACATACGAATTTTATACTTGGTGTACTATGCTCTAAGGAATGGTCGGCTTACCAAGCATTTCGTCTAACTTCCATAGCTTAGTTTTCCCGTGGAACTAAGATCTTGGGATCTCCAATCAACTTGGACATTTGATCTTGATTTATAATCTTTGTTAATAGATCTGCTAGATTATCCATAGAACTTGTATAGTCTATGGATATCACATCACTCGAGATCAATTATCTAACTGTGTTATGTTGTCGACGGATGTGTCTAGATTTTTTATTATACATATCGTTCATAGCTCTACCAATTGCGTCTTGACAGTCACAATGTACCATTATAGTAGCTACTGGTTTATTCGAAGCCAGTCTGCTTCTTCACAAGCTTTATCTAAAGTTATGAACTAAAATTCCATGGTGGATCGGGCTATACACGTTTTGTTTTGTGAATATCGAGGACACAACATCTCCTCACATATCCACCAGTTGAGAATAACTTTTTTGTTGTCTGAGATCCAATTGGCATCACTATACCCTTCGAGTAGACCTGGATACCTGGTGTACTGTATTCCAAAATTCAGAGGGTACTTTAAGTACCTCGGTACTCTTCAAAAGTTATCCAATGCTCATGACTTGGGTTGCTTGTGAATCTACCAAGTTTATTCACAACACATGACTTGGGTTGAGCTACAGATTCACCATTATTTTTCTTCAAGCCAACATAGATTTCCAAAGGTGTTTTAGATGGTGGATCATCAAAGGCATTGAATTTCTTTAACACTTTCTCCACATAATGAGATTGTGTTAAGGATATTCTATTCGTGCTATTGATCTTGATTCCTAGAATCACATCAGCTACACCCATATTTTTCATGTAAAAATTTCGACCTAACATGTTTTTTGTTTTACAAAGAAGATCGTGATCATTGCTCATGATCAGCATATCATCAATATAAAGAAAAAATCTGACAAATCCTTTTTGTGTACTCTTCACATATATACATTTGTCACACTTGTTGATACAAAAGTCATTTGACAACATTTTATTATCAAATTTCAAATTCCATTGTTACGGAGTTTGTTTAAGTCCATACAGCGACTTCACAAGTTTGCATACCTTTTTCTCATTTTTAGGTGTAATAAAACTTCCGGGTTGGTCCATGTAAATTTCTACATCCATATCACCATTGAGAATTACAGTCTTAACATCCATTTGGTGAATCTCGAGATTATGCAAGGAATCAATCGCGATTAACACCCGAATAGATATAATTCTAGTTACTTGTGAATAAGTATCAAAGAAATCATAGACTTCAATTTGTTTAAACCCTTTTGCGACTAAACGTGCTATGTATTTATCAATCGATCCATGTGCTTTGTAATTCCTTTTAAAGACCCATTTGCATCCTAAGGTCTTACAACCATGTGGGAGATCAAAAATTGCCAAGAATGATTTTGTAGAATGGAGTCAATTTCACTATTTATCGCCTCTTGCCAAAGTGGAGTGTTTGGTCTTAAAAGAGCATCTTTGATATTCTTTGGTTTATCCTCCAACATAAATATAATGAAGTCAGGACCAAAAGTTTTAGCTATGTTTGCCCTTTTGTAACATCACAACTCCTTATTTTCTTGAGTAGATGGACCAGCTTCATCATCAACCTCCTCTTGACGAGCTCCTTTTGTTGAGATCTTATCTTCTTTAGTTTTACGAGGAAGAATATTTTTGAAAAACAATGTGTTTCTCGATTCTATAAGTGTGCATGCATAACCTTCAAATTACAGTCCACTGTTTTGGGTCCAATCTTAATTTGCTTGGGTAGTGCACTTCTACCTTTACTGAACACCCCCACACTTTGAGGTATTTAAACGATGATTTTTGCCCTGTCCACAATTCATAAGGAGTAGTATCCTTTTGTGTGAAATTTTATTTAATATGTGGTTAGCCGATAGAACGATTTCCCCCCACATATTTTGTAGCAAATGGGAGCTAATCAACATTGCATTAATCATCTCCTTAAGTGTTTGGTTCTTGCGCAACACCATTTGATTGAGGTGAATAAGCAGCAGTTGTTTGATGTATGATACCAGAGTCGACACATATTTTCTCAAATGGTGCTACATATTCCCCACGTTTATCACTACGAACCATTTTGATTCGTTTGCTTAACTGGTTTTCCACTTATTTTTGTATAGTTTGAAAGCATTCAATGCTTCATCCTTACTACGCAAAAGATAATGTGGAAAAACCTAGTACAATCATCTATGAACATGATGAAGTACTTGTTTCCACCTCTAGTTCGAACATATTTTAAAACACACACATCGGTGTGTATTAAGTCTAGAGGTTCAATGTTTCTTTAAATTGACAAAAATCATAGTTTCGTCATTTTAGCTTCTATGCGAATTTTTATATTTTTGGTTTGTTTCAACACTTTTAAAGCTAAGTAAATTGATTTACTAAACATTTAAAGGACTTTAGATTTACTTGTCATAATGTGCAATGTCATAAGTTAGAGCACTCAACAATATAAGAGGATGTAGAAGTTTCTTTATTCTTATCATTTTTCCACTTAGGGAGTACAAGCATAGCGCACAGGTTAAACAGACTGTCGTAGACATAGCCACATCCTAAATACACATAGTATACTTGCTAAGAAAAATCTTATTTGACTCGATTACAAGTTTAAAATTATTCTTTATAACACATATCCAGATATCAGATTCTTTCATATATCAGGGACATGCAGGACATCTTGAAGTGTGAGATTCTTGTTAGTGGTAAGCTTCAGAATAACGTTGCCAATTCCACCCACCTCAGACATGGCTTGATTTCCCATGTTGAGCTTCCCCACATTCGCAGGCTCATAAGTCAAGAAATTATTGTTGGTCCCGAAACGAGTATAATCAGTGTATAAGGGGGAGAATACACTGATGTCAGATTTTTCTGAAAGACTCAGAAAAATGCTCTAACACTCTCAGTCAGGATTTCCTGAAGTACTCAGTATGCTGAAGGTCCACAGGGGGAGCAGGAACAGTTCAGTATCGAGTCAGATAAATTGAGTGTGAGTAAAGTGCTTGGAAGCTCAGTAGAGATAACAAACCTACTGACCGCTCGGAAGCTAATCAGTTGGACCACTATCTCAGTGAGCCAGAGTGAGTGCGGAAAGTGAGCCCTTAGATTCTGCTCGTTTTAGTTTCTGAAAACATTTTCTCTGAGTTTGCTTAGTAAACTGGTGGTTAAGGCTGAGTGCACAGTATTAAGATTCAGGATGATTGATTCAGTCCTGAATAGAAAACCGATGCGGAATGTTCAGTTTATTATGATGACAGTTATGATCCTGAACAGAACAGTAAATCAGCACACAGGGGACTTTTTAACGTGGTTCGGAGATAACCAACTCCTACGTCCACGACCTGATTTAACAGGAAGCTATCCTCAAAACCCTGAGGATAGGTACTTGGGTTTTACATGCCAAGGGACACGAGTAGCCAACTTCCTCTCTTAGGAACTGACCCCTGGGCGTTTTACAAGTCCCAGTCCTTCTAACCAAGCAATCTCACACCTTGAGTGGTTTGGTATTCTGGTTTCCAACTAAGATAGCTCTAGCAATACAAAACAATGCTAAATAATAGAGCTATCGATCTAAGCAAATACAGAGTGAATCCTACTACAACACTAGAAAAATTTAATTGCAGAGTGTTGTTTATAGTATGCTTTGAATGCTTGGATTCTTGAGAGTTTTCTCTTGGAAATTTCCCGTTAGCCTTGAATGGGTGCAAGGCTCTCCATATTTATAGGTAAGATTCAAAATAGATCCGTTGGAGGAGATCAAATCAAATCTTCCTATTTTAGGTAGATTGCAGGCTAGAAATACTGTTTGACCTACCCGCCATGCTTATTCTGGCAAGTTGTCACATCACCTGCAACTTTTGAGACGCATTAAATGCCGCATTAAATGCTGAGTGGACTCCAATACATACGTGTCGAAAGATCATTGGCTCTCCGCTCTAACGGCTAGTTGATTTTCAGACATTTGTCCTTCCTCGTACATTCAATACTCTGAGTCTCTTGTTAATTACTCAGTCTGAACGTGTGTCTTAATGGAGTCTTACTGACATTCTTTTTGTCTCTTATCCCATAGCATAAATAACCTTTTGCTTTGGACTTACATGATTCAGGTGATCTGAACCAAGACCTAAGTCAGGTCTTAAGTGCATTCAGCACAGCCTGATAAGTTATTTAGCCCAGTTTGTGTAACCTTTTTGCTTTGGACTTGCATGATTCAGGTAAACTGAACCAAGACCTAAGTCAGGTCTTAAGTGCATTCAGCACAGCCTGATAGGTAACACTTACTCTTCACTGACTAAGTTCTGTCCTGAGTATGCTTAGTGTACTCAGTAGAAGCATCAGCCAATGGTACTTCAGGATAGTCTTCAGGATGGATCAGCAGGCTTCGTTCTTCAGCTTCAGTACAGACAGTCTTTAGCAGAACTGACTCTGAGTTCTTCAGGATGGATTGCACATCAGACTTCAGTAAATTGGGTCGACTCCAATATTCTTTAGTCTTCAGCATGGTCCTCCTGTACTGAATTACTAACCTAACTATCCTGAATTATTTTATCCTGAACAACTATACTTAGGCAAATTCATCAGGGGTTTTGGGATCTAATCAAAACACTCAGATTGTCCCAACAATTTCCCCCTTTTTGATGATGCCAAAACCCTTAAGCAAATTCCTATTCATCTATACAATCAACTGACTTAGTCAGTGAGAACAACTCAGTACCACCTGACAAACTAGGTACTTAGTCTATAAGATGAAAACAAGGAATGGGTTAGTACAGTTCTTGATAAGGATTCAGAAAAGTAGATTCAGGAGTCAACAAGAAGTTTTACTCAGGAAAAGTAAATAACTTCATTGATTGATAAGAAAATACAAGTATCCTGAAGCTATTACAAAATTTCTGAACAACTAGCTCCTGATCTAGTCTTCATACTTATTCCAAGCAGTCAGTGGAATCTCGTACATCTCCAATACCCGGTTCAGGACCTGCTTCATCCTGTTCCGATCAGCAATGGTCCCGGTAGCTCGTCCTACCCTGACGACTTCTTCAGATATTACTTTCCGGTCCAGTTGCTTGGAGTTTCTAAAGAGTGGAGGAGGGTACTTAATGAATTCCGGAGGAGCGATCTCGACACCTTCAATGTCAGCATGTCTGATGATATCACCCCAGAGATCAGGATGCTCCTGTGCCATCCAGTGATGGAGTATGACGTCTTTTTGTTCAGTTAGATCGTCCCATAGCCCCACCACATAGAATAGGTAGGCCCACCTATTCCGGATTGGAATCCACACCTCCAACAGCTCTATCGGAATGAAGTCTTCCACAAACTTCAGAGGAGGGCTTTGATCTGAACTGACCACCAAATTCCTCTGAGTCTTCATCCGAGATCCAGAAGTCACAGACTTTTTCTTCTGAACCTGTGAAGTCAGATACTCATTGGACTCTTTCAAGCGCTGGATCTGACTGAGGAGCGAAATCTCCTTCATCTTTGCTATCTTTTCAGCTTCAGTCATCACCATTTTCTTCTGAGTGGTCAGCCCAGTTTGCATTTGCTCCTCCATTTCCTTGTACAAAGGCTCCAGAGCGGGGTCCTCAGATGACCTCAATCTTTTCGGCTCTGAACCTTCAGCAGCTTCGATGGCAGCGATGGACCTTGTCCTCTTTCTTTCCGCCGCTATCAGTTCAGGGGGGAAGTTTTTCTTCTTTGCTTTACCAGTAATGGCAATCTGCTTCTTCCCTTCTTCCCCCTTTTTGGAATCATCGTCATTTATCCGTTTGACAACTTCATCCACTGACTCCGCCAATAGTGTAAACTGACCATCCATCTCAGTCTGCTTTCCCTACAATTGTACAATCTGCCTGGCCATCCCTCTCAGGCCAACACTTAGCTTGTCGACGGCTGAATTGTGCTCAGCTTTTAGCCGTCCTTCAAAGCTCATCATCCGATTGTTCAGGGCAGTGGCAATTGCATCCTTCTCCTGTTCAGACATTTCATTCAGCAGTTCCTCTTTCAGTTCAGCTTTCAGTTTGGCCAACTTTTCATCAACCAGTTGATCAACTTTTTCAGACAATTGTTGATCAAGAAAAGTGGCAAGCTTAGTCTCCTGTTGAGTCTGTACATCTGAGACCACCTGATTGCAGCTTTGTATGGCACTTTTAGCTTGCTCGGAGATAGCAGTAAGATCCACTGAATGTTGTGTTCTGACTTCTCCAAGAAGATCGATTGCAGCATGCATATCAGTGGCCATATCATTTAGGTCACGGTCCAGGTTGTTCACTTTCTTGTTCAGAGTCTCAGAATTTGTACCAACCCTACTTGCTTTTCGCTCAACGAGAATCACCCTCCTGTGCAGATTGCCAAGAGCTCGTGAGGAATTCTGAAGATATAGAGATTCGGGTGTGGTCCATTTTCCTCTGACTCGGACCATGCCTGGTGGACCCTCTCCTGAAGCCTCCGTAATCCCGGGTCCCAGGATTGCTTCATCGGCCGGTGCACTGACTCCCTCAGTGCCACCTTGCTGATCATCATCAGCAATCTCCACAACCTCCAACTCAGTTTCCTTCTCCCCTTCCTGCTCTCCCTCAGCTTTCTGAATCTCAGGCTCAGGATAAGTTCGGCAGATTGTTTTGATAAAATCCACCATCTTAATCAATTGATGTAGAGAGTTCACACCAAAATGATCAAAGAGGGCGGCTTCTAACTCTACAATGCAGTCCCATCCTCTGGACTCTCCTAGCTGACTGAGCTCAGACCATGTAGCGTTTCTGATCATGGCAAAAGTGCGGAGTTGCACCACTGCCTCCTTCTGAGCTTCAGAGAGGTCAGGAAACCTTCTCTCCACCATTTCAGCTGCCTCTCCCCTTGCTACAATCTCAAAATCTGATAGGTCGTTCATATCGGGAACAGGGAACGGTCATGGGGCTTCAGCCTGAACTGGTTCAGCAGCCTCCTACTCATCTCCTCCTTCCTGAGCAGGTTCCCCCTCATCCTTCTTCACACTCTGATAGGTTGCGGCAATGTTGAGAATTAGTTGATCAGGATCAGGTGATGCAACATCCGGAACAGACGTAATGGGAGCAATTTCAAGCGCGGCCTGAGCCGGTTCCCTCTCCGGAGTTGCATGCTGAACAGCTTCTTCAGCAGCTCTCTCTTCCACAAGCTTTTTCTCTCGCTCTTCCACGAGCTTTTTCTCTCGCTCAGCTGACCCTGAATAAAGAAATTTCAGTTTTTGTTGCTTGGGTCCTGAGGGTTTAGATTTATCCTCCGCAGGTTTTGCTGTATCGGACTCTAAAGACTTGCCTGCCTGAGCCTTGACTCTTTCAGTCATGCTCGCCTGGGCCTTCTTCTTCTGAGTCCGTGGTCTTCTCCTGGTGCTAGCATCACTGGAATAAGCTCTGAAGAGATCAGTTTTGGGTGGAAGCTCGAGGGACTGGGCCTGATCTACGTCCCCGAGGTCCAGGGTCTCCAAAATCAGTGAGATTTTGGGGCCAAAATGCATCTTGGCCTCGAACGTAGCCTGACCCTCAGGCGAATACTTTATTTTGTTGGTCTCAGCCACCAGCAATTGGAGAAAGTATTTCTCCCAATCAAAATTATGAATTGAGGCGTCCGAGATGGCCATCATTGTGTATAGTTTTGACCTGGAGATCTGCTCCAATCCTCCGGCAATCCCCATCACTCCTTGACTTGTCAAATCAAAGAAGTGTCTATTCTCTGTTCTCAGGGCAGATTTGTTCAGACCAGATTTCAGAACCACAGCCCCATCGCAAAGGGACTGGAGATAGTCCTTCTCGTTTCCAAACCCATAGTCCACTGGGCTTCGTCCTGTATGAGGAAGATTCAGAACCTCTCTGATCTTCTGCCTGAGGTTGAGAGTGACCCATCTCCTGGTCATCTCTTCCTCGCCATCCTTCCCCTTCACACATGAAGAAAGGGGTATACATGTCTCCCACTCCTGGGAGTCCTTGTTCTGCGCCATCTTCAGGTAGAAGGCAGCAACAAGTCTCGGGTGGAGTCTCTGTGGTCTGGCTGTAATGAATTGCAGAAGACCTGCATTTTTGTATAATTCTCGCACAGGCAAAATATCCGGTGATTAGAAGAAAAATCCCCAAAGGGTTCATAATGAATTTCATTTCTTAAGTGGAAAAGATTTCCAAAGAAAGAATCTGCAGATGGAGAAGCCTTGGAAATAAGTTTGAAGATTTGAAGAGAATCGGGTTTTAGAGAAAATATGTTAGGAAAATATTGGGTGCATAAAAGTTTTAATAGCAGAATCTTCCCATATTTATACAAAAATTCGGTTTGAATCGGATGGCTCAGAAAGTAATGACTTATGGGATTCAACGATTAAGATCAAAACTCAAAAAGTATGTAGACTCTTCGGTTTTTCAAAAGTAATTGGTCAAACTTTATCGAAAACTGTTCCCTCCCACAGTGCATTAAATGTTCATTAGAGCATGTCCGTATTTAATTCAAATAAATTGTATTAAATAATAACCGAATATTAAAACGAATGGCTGGGATCATTTGACAAATTAAATTAATTTGACAATACAGCAAACAGTATAAGGATAATGCACGCAAGGTCAGATGACTAGATAAAAATCAGGAATCATACCAGTCAGTCAGATTTGTATTCTGATTGATACCACTTATTGCACTATCAGGGTGACAAGCCCTGAGTTCTGTGTCCTGAAGCTTAGTCAGTCTATACTGATCATCCTTTTAATACTGAATGTTCCCCCTACAACCATTCACATTCTCTCTGAGATTCCTTTATCCTGAGTCCAAAATAGTTATTCCCCTTGACCTTTGTAACCTGGACATTCCCCCTTACTAAAGTCGCCTGATCTTTTTAACTAGCCTAAATAACTCAGTTCCATGCGTCATGATATAGTAATCCCAGTTCCATAGATAATTCATGAAACCTTGCTTCTGCCAGAGGTTTTGTGAGTATATCTGCTCTTTGTTTGTCAGTGTGTATCTTCACAAGAGTTACATCCTTCTTTTCCACATGATCCTTTATGAAATGATGTCAGATATCAACATGTTTGCATCATGTGTGAAGTATAGGGTTTTTTTATATTGCAATTGCACTGTTGTTATCACATTATATTGGTACTTCATTGGCTTGAAAATTGTAGTCCTTTAATTACTGTCTGATCCAAAATATTTGAGCACAACAACTTCCAGCTGCCATGTATTCACCTTCAGTGGTGCTGGATGCAATTGAGCTTTGCTTATTTGAGAACTATGACATGAGCTTACTCCCAAGGAATTGACAGGTGCCTGTTGTTGACTTTCTATCAATTTTGCATCCTCCATAGTCAGCATCTGAGTAGCCTGTCAACTCAAAATTATCATCAGAGGGGTACCAAAGTCCCATGTTGACAGTGCCTTTCAAATATCTGAGAATCTTCTTGGTGGCTTCCAAATGGCTCTTCTTATGATTGACCTGATATCTGGCACATATGCCCATTGCATACGTGATGTCTGGCATGCTTGCAGTGAGATGGAGTAAGGAGCCAATGATGCCTCTGTAAGTAGTCTGATGAACTGCTTCACCATCTTCATCAGGTTCAAGCTTGGTGTTGGTGTTCATTGGTACCCAGACAGACTTGCTTGAGCTATAGCCAAACTTTTGGATGAGCTCCCTTGTACATTTGGCTTGATTGATGAAGATACCTTCAGTGGATTATCTCACTTGTAGTCCTAGAACGAAATTTATTTCTACCATCACAGACATCTCAAATTTGCCTTTCATAAGTTGTGAGAATTTTGTGCACAGATCCTCATTTTGAGATCCAAAGATGATATCATCTACATATATTTGAACCAGTAGAATATCATCTCCATGAGTGATTCTGAAGAGTGTTCTATCTACAATCCCTTTGGTGAATCCATGGTCTAGTAGGAATTGTGACAGAGTGTCATACCAAGCTCTGGGGGCTTGCTTTAGACCATATAAGGTCTTTCTGAGCTTGTACACACTATGCCATTTTTATTGAAAGACATCGGTTATTAACTGATGTTATTTAGAATATGCAACTGATGTTATACAAGGTGATGTTGTAAGTAGGCGCTGAAAGACATCAGTTATTAACCGATTTTAAATCTATGAAACAACATCGGTTAATAACTGATGTTATTATGTTTTAACCGATGTCGTAGGTCCTTTATAAAAACCCATCCTTTTACCTATAACAGCGGTAAAGTGAAGATATGACATCGGTTTTTAACTGATGTTGTTTCTTCCTAAGACATCAGTTTTTAACTGATGTTGTAGACTGAAAAATTGATGTAAAAAAATCTTTTAACAGCAATTTTTAACCGCTGTCTTTCTGTTTTTTTAAATCTATTTTAATAGTTTGCAAATTTAATTTGTAAATAAAAAGCATATTTTCATAAAATATCAATCATTCTTCAAATAATTCTAAATGTCATAATACAATACTACAACTTCAATTTACATCCATAATATAAATTCATTTTAAAACATGTCCAAAAGATCACAAGTCAACATCTCAATAAATTAAACTATCGATCCCCTACTTTTTCACATACATACTTCAGATCATCTATTCAATCTCCACATTCCCTCTTGAACTTTTTAAGAAACCTGCAAGATACAAAATCAAAGGAAATAGAATACTTAATATGTAAGAAAATTTATCCAAGAGAGAATATATATACACACACACATATATATATATACCTTGACACCCCAACTACAAATTTCTACTCAAGTATGTATGGTTGTACACATGTAGCCCACTCTTCTCGAACTTCATCAATTTCAACTTTCGTGTAACTTTTTTCCATGAACTACATATAGTAAAAAAATACATTATAAGATAAAAAATGATTCAAATAATGTGATTGCATACAACATTTACCATTGGTTGCAAAGAGTATATATCAACTTCTTCTCCAAATTTAGCAATTTGTCTCATGTAGCGAAGTACGTAAAATCCGCAGTGCTTCGCATCGGGTTGCTTGGGAGCCTATATTATGAAAAAACCTCATTATATTCTATTTTCAATGTATGAATAAATGGTATACATTTAATATTTTGTACCTTCATTACATTCCATCTGATTTTTGCTCTCTTTTTCATCGATGCATTAAATATATGTAAGCCCCTTCATGTATTTAAAATTAGCATACATTATTTAATATGCATACAAATTCTTTAAATAATAAATTATTATGTATTTTAGTAATTAATAATAAGATTAGAGAACTTACAACTCAACAACTAGTTTCCACGGTGTATCGTTATTGTGAGAATAAAGAGAATCAAACAAACAAACTTCTGACTTGTGTGGATCGATGACTGTCAATATCCAATGATCACTACATATATGCACATAATAAGTGTATGTAATTTATCAACTAAATAGAATATGAAAGTGATTTAGGAAATTGTACTTACGATACATTGCATGGTGCAAGCACTAGTTGATTAGCACATGTACCAATGAGTCTGTCCCCGAGCGAGCGTGCCCTCTTTGAAATTTGTTCATCAATAAACTTTCTATCCTTCCTGTTTGATGGCATGTATCCTATGTCATATGGATCCACAAATCTAAACTTTTCTACCTTGTCTTTGCTCAATTGTTGATACAAATACCTACAATGAACAAAAAATACATTATTATCCCAAAAACTGAGAAAAAAAGTAACAAAATTTACTTTAAATAGATTGCAAAGAATATAAAATACTTACCATATGTATACAACTATACACGCATATGATATTGGTTTTAACCGACAAAAGGGTTCGATGTCTTCAAAGTTAAGATATATCAAGCGTTCATGGCCAAAGGCATCATTATCCATGGATATTGATATCAACCCAGTGGTAGTAATCTTAACCTTTGAGTAGCAATACAACATAGGTAGACGTGGTGGCACACTCGAAGGATCTAATGAAGGTGCAGTAGTTTCACATTTCTTTGTATTCTTTTTTGTACTCTAAATTGACAAATGCACCAATGTAAGATATATATTAATACTACATAATTTGTATATTATAATTAAATTTATAAATCAAAATTTTATAACCTGGATATGCAACTTCATTAAGTGCTTTGGCCAAGCAACATGAGACCCAATTGCATCATCAATTGTAAGACAGTCGCCGTTTGGAATTGGCAAATGGGCGCTTCCATCCACTGCCTTCTCAATCGCAACATGCATGCAATTCATGCCAAGAATGAGTTCATTGGGATCATAAACTTTGATTATTGTGCCATATGCAACAATGTCTGTCCTCGATTCCAAACTCAAGGCAACAGATTTTCCCTTTAAGAAAAATAATAATTTGATCAATCAAATGCAATTAATATTACAAGTTTAACTATGTAAAATTAAATTTACATACCTTCAAACAGTGATCAGGATGAAGTCCCATCTTCTCATCAAGTATTTCAATGTCATTGTCATCACACACTACCTTGACACCAACAGATTCTTGATCCAATGGTATTTCATCATGTATACTACGCTGAATCTTAACTGAGCAACTTCCCAACTCTTCTGTTTTTACCTTGTGTACATCACTTTTCAAAACTAATTCTTCTAGTCTCCGTATTCGTTCTTCTTGCTCAATATTTCTTTTCCTTTGAGCTATCAATTCCATCTCATGTTGCTTGTAAAAATCAGAGTTTGAGAGTTTATTGCTGTGATGGTGAAAATATGTTGATGGATTGATGACACCTCCAACCCCCCTCAAACGCCCAGAATGTTCTTTTGATTCAAGAGCTTGTGAAAGAATACCCCCTTCAACTTCATAATCTGAGCTACCATTTTTCTTTTGATCGATAAAACTAAACTGTAATAGCAGAAGATATTATGAACTTCACACAAATAAATTTTCAGAATACAACCATTGTCATTATTAAATTATGTAATATAGTAAAAAATCAAGTGTGCTAAGAAAATTTCCAATCATTCAAACCCAGGACATTTCAACAAGATTCAATACTCGTTCTTGCATTATTCTTCTGTTCCTCAACCTTATCAACAAGAATCACTTTAGTCTTCTTACGAGGTGCCATATGTACAAACCTGTTAATAAGAAAAGTTTAAATTAGTTGATAGAAGTGTTATAGTTAATATTGAATAGATGTTTAAATTAAGACTACATACTGAAAGAAACTTAGTGAATACATATAAATTACATCAATATTACATAAGAAAATATAATGAATACATACACAATTAAATTAAGCAACTACATTGTCAATCTAAACCCCATCACAATGTTGACGAATGCATGCCGGTTCATCTTCATCTGGCATACTAGTATCAACTGAATGCAGCCCTTTGGTAAAACATTGATGGTGGATTGCAGTGGCTTCCAACTCACCATCATTTGTGTATTCAAAGTACTCCTTCGTAGGAGTTTCAAGCACAACTGACCATGCATGGTCTTTGGGGTCCTCAATGTAAAAAACTTGTTTCGCTAGACTACCCAAAATAAATGAATCATCTTTGAATCCAACTTTGTTGAGATTTACCAATGTGAACCCAAGATCATCCACTTTGATTCCACTTCTATTATCCACCCAAATACATTTAAAAATTGGAATCTGAAAGTGGTAGTAATCTAATTCCCATATTTCATCAATAACTCCATAAAATATCATATCAGACACTATAGGATTTTTATCTTTTGCGCTAGCAACTTGCATGATCTTTGCAACTAAGCTTACTCCTGAGTTTTGTACAACTCGTGCATTATCACGCTCTTTTGTATGATAAATCACTCCATTTAAGGAGTAACTTTGATACTTGAACACTCTGTTGCTAGGTCCCTTTGCTAGGGCCTTAATCTTTTCTGATACTTGTTGCCTAGAATGTTGAGTTTCATTTGCAACCTATATTTCAAACAATGATAGTAAATATTATAATTTAACTGGAGTATTTTTTAAAAAGTATATAATGCACAAAGCGGTAATTGTTGGAAGCTTACATGATCACGAAACCAAGAATTGAATAATTTATTGTGCTGCTCATGCAACCATTTTTCAGATCTTGCTTTTTGGCCATATGTTGACTTCAAACATTGCATGTGTTCACTGCCAACATAAAAAGTGTGAACTAGCTAGACACTTGAACCAAATGGAACAAAATTCCATTATTATAATATAGATCAATTACCTGACATAAAGGTCTATCTCAACATTGTTTGTCAACACATGAAGATGTGCTTGCCCCAACTCCTTAGGACCAATAACACACACTTTTGAGGTAGACATGTGTCTATTGAGTTCCAAGGTTTGATGCTTTAGTGGAATTCCAATACTTTGCACATTTGACAAATAATCTGAGCAAAATTCCACTGCCTCTTCTGCAATATAACATTCAGCGATGCACCCTTCCGGTCGAGATCGACATCATACATAACTCTTCAAAACTTTCATGTACCTTTCAAATGGATACATCCATCTATACCAAACGGGTCCACATAACCTCACCTCCCGCACAAGATGAACCATTAAATGAATCATGATATCAAAGAATGATGGAGGAAAATACTTCTCCAAAAGGCACAATGTTGTCATAATGTTGTCTTGCATATCGTCTAATGTTGAAACATCAATCACTTTGTTGCACAAGACATTGAAGAAAAAACATAACCGTGTGATTGTGCATCTAACATCATCTGGCAAGACACCACGGATTGCCACGGGGAGTAAATGTTGCATTAATGTATGACAATCATGCGACTTAAGTCCAACGAGCTTCAAATCCTTCATTGAGACCAAGTTACGAATGTTGGATGAATAACCAGTAGGCACTTTCATTCCATACAATGAGAAGCAAACTTTATTTTTCTCTTTCTTACTTAATGTATAAGGTGCAGGTGGCAAATACGTTTTCTTTTCCCCCACGAATGGTATCAACTTAGGCCTCACTTTCATCTCTTCAAGGTCTTGTCTAGGTGCTAATCCATCTTTTGTTTTACCTGGAATGTCTAGCAACGTACCAATGAGACTCTCACATACATTTTTCTCAATATGCATCACATCCAACACATGTCTAATATGTAAATGTTCCCAATACTCGAGATCAAAGAAAATAGATTTTTTCTTCCAATATACATCATCCTCTTTTGACTTGCAACCCTTCTTCCCCCACTTGCACTTAACTCCAACAACTCTTTTTAAAATATCAGTGCCACTCAAGGGTTTTGGTGCAGGGTCAAGCTCTTGCTCCTCATCAAATGCCTTCATTTGCCTTCGATAAGGATGATATTTATTAAGAAACCTTCTATGACCCATGAATGATATTTTTCTACTATTTTTCAACCACTTGGAACATGTATTCTCACCACAGACAGGACATGCATGATATCCTTTCACAACACACCCTGAAAGATTTCCATAAGCTGGAAAATCATTAATTGTCCATAACAAGACAACTCTAAGGAGAAAACTTTCATTCCTATAGGAATCATATGCATATACTCCTGTCCATAAAATTTTTAAGTCATCGATCAAAGGTGCCAAAAATACATCAATATCATTCCCTGGCTGCTTGGGACCAGCAATCAATAAAGTGAGCATCATGAATTTTCTCTTCATACACAACCACGGAGGAAGATTGTACGTGATCAATATAACTGGCCAACAACTATATGTAGAAGTCATAGTACTAAAAGGGTTGATCCCATCTGCTGATAAGGCCAATCTCAAATTTCTAGACTCAGAAGAAAAATCTTGCCACTGATGATCTACTAACTTCCAAGATGGTGAATCAGCAGGATGACGTAATTTATCATCACAAATCCTCTCATCAGCGTGCCAAGTTAACTCTTTTGCCATTTCTTTGTTTCGAAACATTCTTTGAAATCTTGGAATGGGAGGAAAATACCATAAGACCTTCGCAGGAACTCCTTCATTTATCTTGTTATCCCTACCCACTTTCCATCTTGAGGCCTCACATGTTGGACAACTTTTAAGATCTGCATATTCCTTACGATATAGAACACAATCATTTGGACATGCATTAATTTTCTCATATCCCAAACCCAATGCAGCCAAACTCTTCTTCGCCCTTCTCATAGATGAAGGCAATTCATTGTTGTCAGGGAGCATATCCTTGAATAATTCAAGTAATTCATTCATACTCCTATCACTCCAACTATATTTGGCTTTCAAGTTGTACAATTTGACAATTGCAGACAACTTTGTGAATTTTATGCATTCAGGATATAAAGGTTTCTCAGCATCTTCAAGTAATGTTACAAAATCACTTGGATTATCAATGTTTTCATATGCATCTCGAACCATATCGTCTAAAGGTTCTTCTGGAAAATGATCATGTTTATCTCGTTCGTTTTCATCATTTCCATGCATTGGAGACTCATTCTTTTTCTCTCCATGAAATATCCATGTAACATAAAATCTATCCACACCTTTAGACAATAAATGGGCCCTTACTGTATTAACTTTCAGCTTCTTCATATTCCCACATTCCGCACACGGACAATGCATTACATTAGGATCACCAAGATTTTGCTTCGCGAATTGCATGAATAGATCTACTCCAAATCGATACTCAAGTGACAATCTATCCTTAGACATCCATTCTTTATCCATCTTTTACACGGACCTAATTTTAAGTATAATGGAGAATAAATTTAATTTTTAATAAAAAAATTTAAATATTCAATTATGCAACGATGAAGGCCTAAGTCCTAGTAAATTATTTTTGTATAATACTTATGACATATCCACCAAATATAAATTGAATTTCACACACAATTATTCCTTAAAGAAAAAAATATAGTAGCATCTTTTGCCTATTAACAAACACTGGGAGAAACCAAACTTACACTGAGAGATAGTAGCATATTTTGCCTATAAGTAATCATTTTCTAACATCCATATATCACTTTCCACAACCAAAAGAAGAATTTTTCTAGAATTATAGAGATAATATTTCTAGAATTAGCTCAATTCAATGTAATATAATTTGGTGAATATGAGCTGGGTGGCATAGCATAGATTAAGGATTCTATACGCAATATAATTATTTAATATCCATTACAAAGTGGCAGCTATGATCTTATGAACAGTATTAGTATGAGTGTCCTATCTATTTTCCTTAGTGTAGTATAATGCTTGTTTTTTAACTGCATATTTGATTATTTATCAGCTGAATAAACATTATCAAAGCAAAAGAAAAAATCAAATGGCATATAATTTTGTCATACAGGGGAAGATGAATGAGTTAATGACTAATGAGAGAACCACAAAATATGATTTTATCAAATTCTTAAGCATTCAAATATGCAATCTATAATACAACACAAAATCTCTGTGAAATAAGCAAATAACATTCCTCATCATGAATACAAATGAACATTGGCAGCAGGTATCACAAATTAAAATTAATTGATTACAACTAGCATTTTTTTGTTAAGATATAAGTAATGTTGCTCAAAATATATTAGTGAGACTGCAAAAGAAAATAGAGTGGGAAACCAACCTATAAATAAAGAAGAAATACTTGTTCTAGTGTATAATGCTTCTTCCTCTGTTTCTTTTCCTTGCTTCAGCTAGTTCCTGGAAAAGGATAATACAATGAAGTATTCACATCAGTTTTTAACAAAACAACAGTTATTTAGATAATGTTAAATCTTAAAGTTGGCATAGTGAATGGAATAAATATATATATATATTTATATATATATATATATATTTATATATTAAAGAGCCCCACGATTTATAAATGATATTATAGCAAACAAGTTACTACAATACAACACCCATAACTTAACTAATTTAGTATATATAGGATCTGACTTTTGGCTAGCATCTCATGTTTATATTTGCAATGAAAAAATATATGGATTATAATATTTAGCAGCATTAGAATTTACATAAAAAAAATTACATAAAAAGAGAACCAAGTTTGGGCTTTATTGTGATTTTATTAAACATTTGCTGCATTATTTTTTTATCGGATAAATTGTAACACGAACTCATGACCTCTCAAACATAGGTACTTAAGCTAAACCATTTCTCCATTAAATATATGCAGCATTAATATTTACTTTAAGAAATTACAAAAGAAATATAAAATTGCAGGCTTGCAGCACCAAATTGGAACAAAATTTGGGCTTTTACTTTAAAAAGAAAAAATAATTAGAATGATTTTACTGTAAAATTGCTCTTGATTGAATTCTTCAATGATACAAAACAGAGCAATATGCCATTAGCAAAGGCATATCCTAATCAAGAAAACAGAAAACTTCTAACAGGGAATTCAACATCCAAGCCAAACAGTGAAAACCAACAATTGCTTTCCATCAATTTGCGCACGATTGAACCCATAATTGAAAAGAAAATATAATTAGAAATTACCAAGGGATAAATCAAAAGTGAAATCAGATGAATTATAGCTGCTGAGGCTTTTGCACAACGCAATTCGCCTAATTATAGCTAGCAGCTCATGTTTATATTTGCAATGAAACAATATATGGATTATAATATTTAAAATTTATGTTTAGAACAAAAAGGTGATCTTGACGAGGACAGGGGAGGTAAATAAGAATATGAAGTCTTACCAAATAAAATACACATTAGAACATGAGACTTATGCCAATAATTAAATTAACGCCAGCAGTGAATATATCATATCCACCCATGGTAATACCTAAAACCAAAACTACGCAATAGATAATGAATACGATTCGATGAGATTCAAATGCAAATTAGTTGCACTCGGATTTTTGGTAATATCACACATTCAATTAAGCAAATGTACTCGGGGAAATCTTAAATAAGGAGACAACAAGTTGAAAACCCAATTTCGAATTTAGGGCTTACATGATGAAACACAGAGGCCTTGGAAGATGTCAACGGCGGATGGCAGCGCAAACCACGCACACGTTTGGGCGGCGAACTAGTAGCAGTGGGCGGCGGCGGTGAACTGGTAGCAGTGGCGGCGGCGGCGAACTGGTAGCAGTGGGCGGCTAACGTGTACCACCGGGCGGCAAAAGTAAACAAGTAGGCGGTAGATAGGAATCGAGCAGACGACGGAAGTTGGGGTTGAATCAAAATTTTAGGGTTGAATCGAGCAGACGGCGGAAGTTGGGGTTGAATCGACCAGATGGCGGAAGTAAACGAGTAGGTTAGGTCTGAATATTGGGGAGCTAGATCTCGTGTTCTTCTTGATGAAATTCAGAAGAAAACGTGTTTCCTTATAACACTTTCTATTTAATTTATGTATTAAATTTAATTAATAATTAAAAATAAAAATAACACAATATAACATCACCCCTTTAACATCAGTTACTAAAGAACCGCAGTCTATAAATTCCGCCCTTATACCTTTAACTGCGGTTTACTCTATAACATCAGTTTTTAACTTTTAACTGCGGTTTTTTTTAAAACCGCTGTTATTCAAGTGCTATTAAATGCTAATTTTGGCATAGTGACACTTTGTTTCCTTCTTCAAAGCCAGGTGGTTGCTTCACATAGACTTTTTCATTGAGCACACCATTGAGAATGCACTCTTAACAACCATTTGGTAGACTTTGAATCTTTTGTGAGCTGCATAGGCAAGGAACAGCCTGATAGCCTCCAATCTGGCTACTGGAGTAAAAGTCTCATCATAGTCAAAGCCTTCAACTTGAGAGTAACCCTTTGCCACTAGCCTGACTTTGTTTCTAACTATGACACCATTCTTCTCCTTCTTATTTTTAAACACCCATTTGGTTCCAATGATGTTGCATGCTTGGACCTCGTGACTAACTCCCATACTTGATTCCTGGTCAACTGATTAAGTTCTTCTTCCATAGCAATGATCCAGTTGGGATCTTTAAGTGCTTTCTCAATTGTTTTGGTTTCTTGTGCTGATAGAAAACAATAAAAGAGAGAATTTTCAAGATGAAAACTTCTAATTTTGACTCCAAGATTAGGATCACCTAGAATTTGGCTGACAGGGATGTTTGTCAACCAAGTTCTTTTGGTTTGTCCTCTCTCAGGGGAGTTTTCCTTAGGGATTTCACCCTCTCCTGAGATTGAGTCACTAGATGGAACTAGATTAATAAGATCAGGAGATTGTGCAGAGGGTAGTCGGCCTGAGTCATCATTCAGGGTAGTTTAAATTTTGTCAGCATAGCTCAACATAGCAAGACAATCTAAGTCATCATCCATAAAAATCTAGCACACCACAAGAATCTCGAATCAATAAACCAAGTCAACAAATTTCAAATCAATCTAAATCAAAGAATAGGAATGAAAGCACGGTAAGGATAGAATACGATACCTCATCCACTATGAAGTAAGTCCCGAAGTGTTCACTTCACTATTGAGGGTAATCGAGCCTTGTGATATGTCCCTCGCTTATGTGCCATGCCATCATGGCACGTTGAGCTTCAAGGAGCTCATGCATGTCCATGCGGAATTAAGCTTGATCGGTCCTAATAACTGTCACATTCGTCTGTAACAAGGTAACATCGGTCCTCAAGGACCTCATCTCCTTTGACCATTCATCCATGCACATTCCTCCAAAGCCTTGTGTTCCTCCTTCTTCATACCTTTCATCCTTCTCCATTCGCTCTTCCTTATCCTCGGCTCGTGTGCTCGACTCACCTCTAGCTTGCTTGCTCATGTTTACCCTCGTAGCAACTCGGTGAAATGCCCTTTTATACTTCAAGTGTTGAGGAGTATCAAGCCTCCAATTTTCATCACCATTTCTCCAAGTGAGAAGATTATAGTTATTGAGAGGGAAGGGTAAGTCATTGGATGTCTTACCAACGAAGCAAAATATTCTCTTTTTCTTAGTTAGCATTCTTGTCTTCATCAAGTAAGGCAAATCAAGGAGTTTGAATTCAATACCTTCTTCCTTTGGGTCCCATCCAACACTTAAGGCGATGTGAGGGATCATTCCTCCTAAAGTACAATTCAATCGAAGATGTTGAACGGAAAAACTCTTGATGAGGTAGGCTCCAAAGTCAGAGGTAATAGAATTAAGCATAAAGCAAAGGAGATATAGTTCTTCATTCCTCACACCTCCGGTTTCATGCCTTGCAAATACGGTATTGTCTAACATCTTTTGGTGTAGGCAAAGATAGGATAAGTGATTTGTGAAGCCTTTGAATGTTGAGCAAGGTAGTCTTGAGTTTCATCCTTGGAGACCATCTTCCAAAGCTCTAGCTCTTTCACAAACCTTTCCTTAGCATAAAAATGCCCTCTTGAGACTACCTCCGCACAACCGAAAAGTTAGTTCAGCTCTTGAGTCGTCATGGTGTATCCCTTGTAATTAACTTGAAAATTGAATCAAATAGGCGTTCCATTAATCTAGATTTGTTGAAACATACTAAGGAACTCTATGTTGATCTTGGTGTAGGAGTTATGATTGACTTGATATAGACCTCTCCACCCAATGTTCTCAAATAGTTCCTCGACGTCATCTCCAAAACAAAGATACTCAACCGTGTCTTTATGGAAATACCGTGAGCTGTGATACCCAAGCTTGACTACTCTTTCCAAGGTGTCAAAGAATTCTGACGTATCCTCAAACAAACCAAATTGCGAAGGCTTATATCCACATCTAGCAAAGTAATCCTGTCCCATGCCCGAATCTTTTTTCACTCGACCTTGGCGAGAACTTGAAACCTTTCCTTTACTCTTCTTTGGAGCCATTGTCCTACAAAGCATATAACAAAGATATGAACAAGAGGAAACAAATACTCACTCAAATAACAATCCTCTTAATGCTCATTAGCTAAGAATGAAAAATTGAGGCATTCATCATACAAATCATGGAATTTTCTATTCCTGTTCACTATTCATCTCAATGCTAATTTGCAATTAATCCCCAATTATAAAAAAATCAAGAGTGAATTTATCAAATTCATCCTACCCATAGCATTACTAAACCATATCAATAAACATTTAGCACGAATTCATGAACAATTAGCAATTTTGCAAAAATTCCTCAAAAATTCGTCACTATGCATAGCCTCAAAATTTCAATCTTCAATTTATCCCAAAATACATCAATTTGGCATGCAATTGAGTCCTCATTGGACTACCCATCAATAATAACACTCAATTATACCATCAATTGAAAGAAATAAGCATTAGAATAAAAAATCCCCAATTTAAGCAGAAGAGCCCTAATTCATGGAATTTTTAATTCCTCACAATTCAACCATTAAAAACATGTCAAAACACAAGAATTTGTAAGAGAAGAGTATAAGAAACATACCTTTGGAAGGAGTTAAGAAGTGGAAATGTAGAACTTGAAATGCAAGATTTTCTCTTCCCTTCCTCTTAGTTTGGTTGAGTAGGAGCAAGAATTATGAGAAAGTGGTGTGTGTTTAGTTTGTGTAAGCACCTATTTATATGTAGGGAGGATTCTACCTGATTTTGTGATATGAAAACGGATCATGGTTTGAAAAATGGATCAAAAAATCAAAGAAAATGCAATGGCCAGACTCACGCTTGATCAAAAGCCAAGGGGCGCTCGAACTGGCTTGCTCGAGCGCACCCATGTATCCTGGGTCAGGCTCACTCCACTCGAGCAAGGCTCGATGGCGCTTGAGCTGAGCTTTAAGGGTGCTCGATCAAGAGTGCATTTTTACCCCTTTTCGAATTTTAACAAAACACACCATTTTTATGCAATTTTTATCCACACACAACATCCTAAAACTAAAAAAATTCATCTAATATCATTGCAAATCAAAATGTAAAAAACGAACACACCCCCCAAACTTTTTCGGATCAAGGATCCTAAAAGTTTGGCCCAAAGTGATGAATCATGGATTTGCAATGAATTAAAGAACCAACTAAGACATAATCAAGCTCAACCTAACCAAGAAATATCCAACCTAAACTCAAACATAACTCCCCCAAACTATGATCAATTAAGTGCAAAAATTAAGATAGGTGAGAACACAATACCTCAATAGAATGGTCATGATAGCTGTTGATATGCGAACTACCAGAGGTTAACCACGAGATTAATCGACCAAGGCTAAGAAGGTCGCCCAAGACACGTCACCAGCTTTGACCAAAGTCAACCTAGAGAAGCTCGCCTGGATGCCCAACAACTAAGCCAAATAGTTGAGCAGACCCAAGAGAGAGAAGCTCGCGGGATAGCTCGCTCTGTTGAGGGAAGCTCACCCGTATCCAGGAGGACCAAACCGAAGTCTATCTCTACATTGCTCCGAAATGGCACAAGGCAATAAAGCTCGCAAAGAAGCTCGCCTAGGTCCAAGACACGGACCCTAATTGTATAAAATGCAAGTAGTAATGTAGTAGGACGAAGTATTGTAAATGTAGCATAGAAGTGAGTAAGGACAAGTGTCAAGGACACTTGTTAGCACCTGAGGCCAAGAAGGCTCACAAGGTGCCACCTCACACATGCAAACCTATAAATAGGTCTCCTATGTATCTTTCTCTCTAGGTTCTCATAATACCAACTACTTTCTCTCACTAGCTCTTACACACTCTCTGTCTCTCTCTACTTTCATTACTCAAGAACATTCCATCTTGTTTATTGTTTGGTAGATTCTTAGGTTAAGTTAACAGTCATTAAACATCTGATTATCAAACTCTACCAACAATAGTAATGCCACTTTCCTTTACTTCCAATTCCTACAAAAATCAAATCAAACAATTAAAACTTTCTAAAATATCAATTAAAACCAAAACAATGCAATGAGACACAAAAAGAATGGGTTGCCTCCCATCTAGCGCTTAGTTTAACGTCCCTTAGTCGGACGACACTTATAGCTCAAGGATGATCTAGATCAACAAGTCTCAATCGACTTGTCACCCCCTTAGATATAGAAACATGATAGTGCTTAAGACAATGACCATTTGCATAGAAACGCTCTCCCTTACTTCTCAAGTAAAAACTACCCCCATCGAACACTTTCTTTACCTTTTTCTGGTCCACTAATGCAATCTTTTTCCTTTTCTCGAACAACTCTCCCACACTAGAATCGTACTCGCAATCAAGAATTGATGACTTCACATCCTCCTTCTTTTTAACTTCCATTTCATCCCGAATGAGATTAATGACATTACAAATCTCTTTACTTGGGGAACTCGTTGAAGAATCATAAATCGAGAAAGTTGCTTCCTCGTTATTCATCTTCAAGGTAACCTCTCCTTTCTTAATATTGATCATTGCGTCGGATGTCGCAAGGAAAGGTCTCCCAAGTATGAGAGGTATGTCTTCATTCTCTTCAATATCAAGTACAACAAAATCAACTGGATATAAGAACTTGTCGATTCAGACAACCACATCTTCTAGAATTCCTTTAGGTTCAACTTTTGACCTATCCGCCAAATGAAGATTAATAGAAGTAGGCTTCATATCACGAAGTCCCAATCTCATAGCAATAGTGAGAGGCATCATATTCACACTTGCACCCAAATCACACAAAGCTTTCTTCTTCTCACTTCCTTCAATTTGGGAAGATAATGTGAAGCTTCCCAGATCTTTAAGCTTTTGTGGAAGATGTCGTCGAATGAGATCACTACACTCTTGTGTCAACTTCATCATTTCCGGCTCATCAATCCTTCTTCTCTTTGCCATTAGATCTTTTAAAAACTTTGTATAATTTGGCATTTTCTCAATTGTTCATGGAAAGGAATGTTCACATAAAGCTTTTTGAACTCTTCTAAGAATTTCCTAAACCTTTCATCCATCTTGTTTCTCATAACATTTGCTTGTTCCACCTTCAACTTATCTTCCACTTTCCCTTCTTCCTCTTTTCTTTCCACAACCCTTTCTTTATCTACCCCCATTGATATCTCACTTCTCATCACAACTTCCTCTACCCCCTTATCAAATAACACTTCCTCAACCATTTCTTCATGAATCTCCTCAATAGTAAGCTTCTTTGCTTCCTCATAGCTAGTTCCAACTCTTGAGATAATAGTATTATAATGCTCATGGGGACTCATCTCGGTTGTAGAAGAAAACTTACCCTTATTGACCTATTGGCTTAACAAACTAGCCAATTGTCCCATTTGGAATTCCAAACTCTTAATTTGATTCCCTTGTGACTTGTAAAGATCATCAAACTTACGATTCGTCTCCTCATGCTTCCTAGCATTCTCCATCCTCATCTCTTCCAATTGTTTGACAATGTGAGCTAAGGTCTCATCCACACTTGCCTTCCCCTAATTTTTCGGGGGCTTTGCACCCGGATCCATGCCCAGTGGCAATTGAATCGCCCCCTTAGGGTTAGAATAGGAGAAGTTATCATGTCTCTTAAAGTTTTGATTATAGGATGGATTACCTAGTTGAGGTTGATATGGAGCACCTTGATGACCTTGGTATATTTGTTGGAAAAGAGGAGCCACATATGGTCTATAATTTTGTTGATTAGAATTCAGTTGATAAGAGTTTTGATAATTAGGCCTTCCCATGTAACTCACTTCTTCCACTTGCACTTGATTAATAGGTTGAGAAGTTCCTTCAATAACATTCATTTGCATGGGAGGAGGTGCTTGAGCTTGGTGTCCATACACCATCATCATGACATTCTTCATGTTCTCCTCCTACAAAGAGACTCTATCTCCCGTTCCCACACTCGATTAGCTTTGAAACGAATCATTAACCGCTATGTTCTCAATTATATCATTGACTTGCCTCACCGTTCTTGTCCACACGGATCCACCCGCATAAGAATTCAAGTGGTTCTTATCCATCTCGTTCAATCCAATAGTGAAGGTAAGGAGAATGTCTTCCTCCTTGAATCCATGTTGGGGACAAGAAAGCAACAAGCTTTGATAATGTTCCCAAGCTTCTGATATGGTTTCTCTAGACTTTTGACAGAAATTTATTATAGCATCTCTTGCTTTTAACATCTTTGAAGGAGGCTAGAATTTCTTCAAAAATTGAGAGCTCAATTTTTCCCATGTAGAAGCTTTCGGATTCATGTATTGAATCCATATCTTGGCTCTTCCCTTCAAAGTAAACGTGAGAATCCCAACCTCTTCTTATTATCGGTCATGCCTTGGTATTTCACCGTGTCGCATATCTCCATAAAATTGCTCAAGTGAGTATTCAGGTCCTCCCTTTCATCCGTCCTATCGAATTGAGCTTCCTTTAACATCCCCAAGAGGTTTGGACTCATCTTGAACCTCTCGGCATCAATGGGTGGTCTCTCAATCCCATAATAATAATCTCGAACTGTAGGCTCAAAGTAATCTCTCAAAAGAGGATCATTGTTAGGATTAGGATCGTGGTTTGGAGCTATTTGCGGTCTATATTGGGTTGGGGTGGATGAGGATAATATGGATAGTTTTGTGGTGGAGGTAGATAGTAGGGTTGATGTACAGGATAATTTGGGTATGGTTGTGGATATGGATGGTTAAGTGGTGGGTTTTGTTGTGGGAATGGTGGTTGATAGGGTAGATTGGGATTGGGAAGAGGACCTACCCCATGAGCTAGGTGATCATCCCCTTGGTGCACTTGAGGTCTTGCTTGTCCTCCCTCATTACCATAATCACTATTCTTTGCTTCATTCTCTTGATTCTCCATTTCTTCTCTATCTAGCTCTGCTCTTCTTCGATTTCTTCTCAAATTCAATTCAATCTCCAAATCAAGAGGTACTAGACTTCCCCCTTGACTCATAAGGCGATTATCTAAGAAAAGTAAAGACAAAGGCTTGGGTTCTATCTACTAACTGCAAGAAATCTAAATGACTAAACTATCACCTTTGAAAAGTGAGCAAGTGTTGGTAGTGTGCATTGAAGTATTTCAATTATGAGTTCATTTAACAACTTGCAATTCCTAGCATGCACAAGTATCACTAGAGGTACTAATTAGTTCTCACCTAAACACTTAATACTCTACTTTGAGTAGTTCTAGACTCCTAAGAAATTCTCATTGACAAATAAACCATAACACAAACACTTGGTGTGCACAATTATCAATTAAGAACATCATTGAATTAACTCAATTCTCATATGTTGCTAACTCAAGTAAGCTCAAAATATCCAAATGCTTACACTAAGAGTTCAATCAATCATCAATATAGAGAATCAATACATCAAGTTAACTCATAAATGCATGGAATTACAAGCAATTAAACTACACCATAATCTCCATAGCTCCAATGCAAAAGGAAATTAGCCCATGGCTAATTGAGAAGTACAATCAACAATTAAGCTAATTACAATCATGATTAAGACTAGAATAGCAAAATTACAAGAAAGCTTTCCAATTGTGGATGAATTTGAATTACAAGCCAAATACCTTCAAAAGCTAAAATCTAATCCAAAGCACGAAGTGATAAATCCTACCGTACAAATGTAGCTAATCTCGTGGGGAATCTACTGCAATGAACGGATCACAAATCCAAAGATCGGATCAAAAGTAATTGATGAATTCAGATGAAGAATCAAAATGTAACCCACTTGGTAACTTTCTCTAATCTCTCTCTAATCTAAGAATGAATCTAAGCTAAGAATCTAATGAATAGCTCTCTTCCAAGTCTGATTCAAGTGGTATTTATGGTGCCCAAAACGTTAAGATTCATTTGCCCCTCATTAAATGGGTAGAAAGACGAAATTAACCTAGAAAATGAACTTTCAAATCTGGGCTCGAGCAACGGCTCGAACTAAGCTTAGCCAGCGCTCGATCAGGCTTGATCGAGCGCACCCCTTATGGTCAGGTCAGTGGACTTCCGCTCGAGGAAGGGCTAGGTGGCACTCGAACAAGGTTGAACCTCCGACACCCGAATTTGACTTTTTCCGTTTTGATATGTTTGCTCGTTCAAGCTTCCTAGGGTCTTTGTCTTGATCATTTAAGCCTCCCTAAATGCTCGGATCACATCATTTCACCTTCCTTCTAATCTCCTCGATTTTGCCCGTTTTCACCTATAAAATCAACTTTCTTACACAAAAGGGTGAATAACACAATATATAGTATATTAGGGTCAATAATGCTTACAAATCACTTAATATCATGCTAGAATACACCAAATATGATGCAATTATTACCCTAATCAACTATACAGCTAGAACCTTACAGTCGTACATCAATGTCAAATTATATATTTAGTTACCTACGCAGAAAATCATGGAATTGGGAAAAATTCAAGACATGTTGCACCTACTAATGATACATCAACAGATGGACTTAGTAAGTCTATAGAAGAAATATCTATAGATTGACAGAATATTGATCAATAATTTACTCCATTCGTCAAATGGTTAAGAGATCATCTCCCTAAATAAGTTGTAGAAAATGTTACTTTCAATTTTCCTATATGCCACAGAAACCATCAAATATACGGGAGACTCTATAAGATGCAAATTGGATTATTACAATACACGAAGAGCTGAATGGAGTTTAGAGAAATTAATTTTGGGTACCTAGAGTCTTTTCTTTTTCTTATATAGCCATAAATTATTTTGATACAACACAAATACACTTAGCTAGTAATATATTGTTTAGTTTTCAGAATCGGAGCCCAGCATTAAACAATAGCCCAGGATTCGAATCATAGCTAGTCCCTCAAGAGGTTGATTATTTGATTCCACCTATTTCATTATATTATTTAATCTCAATGCTAAGTTTAATCAATGCAACTCGTGCTTGTCAATTTTAGGTCAGAGCCCTTTTTACATCATAAGCCCTTCAGCACTCATAAGAAAGATCGACTTCTAATGAAAGTTGAACTCTACAATGTTTTGAAATCATTATCAAGTTTTGGTTTCCTTTTACGTATAAGACCGTCCAAGATATTATGCTACCCCTTTCTTCATGATAATCGAGCCAATTAAAACTTTAAGCATTCGTCATAATACTAAACTTGAAATCATACATAATCCGATGTGGAAGATTGTTTCCTCCCATCCTTGTCGGGATGCTGGTGCACCATTCACCTATTCCCCCAGACTTCCACACCTTGATTATGATGATGTAAGAAGGAAGATTTGCTAGCGTCTAGTTATTTCTTTTATATACAAAAATTGTCTTATATGTGACATAATTCCTTAATCTTTCCATCCATATGGCAATCTTTCTTAGTGTCAAGGAAACAGATTGATGCACCTGCATCAACAACTTAAAAACTATCTCATGGTGGCTGTTGGAAAATACACTACAAAAAACTGAGAGTAATGGCAAGGGACGAATCTCTTGGTAAATGGGTTTGACCCCCTTGCTATTTCAAATAGCAAGGGCTACCTCTTGTCATTGGTTTCTTGGTATAAGTGGCCTTGCTAATAAAACATTAGCAAGGGGCGTTGACCACCCTTGCTATTATTAACTATACAACAAGGGACAACTCTTGCTATTTTATTTTGTTACTAAAGTTTTAGAAATAGACTTGAAAACCCACGCGCCTTTTTGTCAGGGATAGTTGTTGCTGTTGTTAAACATAAAGCAAGTGATGGCCCTTGCTATTATTAAACATAAAGCAAGAATTGTCCCTTGCTATTGTCCTCTTTGGTAATAATATATAAGCAAGAGTTGACCCTTGTTATTGTTATGTTTTGTATTGTCCTTTGTCCGGTCTTGAGTTTTACATATTTATTCATCTTTAGCAAGGATTGGCCCTTGCCTTTAGTTGTTACTTTTATAAAAAAAAATTATATAAAAGACACTATATATCGTACACATAATGTATTACGTATATTAAGATTATTTTTATATCATTATGCTATAAAAAATATTTAGTTATGAAAATTTTCTACCATTTTTAAATATGTTCATAATGTGCATATAAAAAAAATAAGACACAATAAATATAATTAACTATATAAACTAAAGTACTAGTTTAAAGTAACAATACTTAAACACAAAATATAATGCAAACTAATTAGGCCATAATTAAAAGTTGCAATGACTAAGTAGAATAACACAAATATCAATTATATATAATCATTAACACTTAAATTTATAGAACATACAAAAATGGAGAGTAAATAGAAGAAAATATGTATTTATAATGAAATTTCCCACGGATGTAATTTTTAGAATCCTGCAAAAAAAACATGAAAAAAATTACATGTCATAAAAAAATGATAAAAATATATAAGAGATGAGAAAGAAAATAATGGAGTAAATCATGGAAAATAGAAGAGAGGTGGTGACATTTTAAATAATTTTTTCAAATGAAGAAACAAATTTTCAAACACAAAATTAATAAAGAAAAAGATCTTCAAACATATGTATAAAAAAAATATAAAATACTTACACAATAAAACTCATCTACCAAACCTGCAACCAAATCTGAAATTAGAAAAAACAAATATAACCTTAATAACGAATTAAATGTAAATAACCTTCATTTGGATAAAATACTTACACACATTAATGGAGAAAAGATTCAGATTCACAGGAGGGAGAAGATTGAAGAATTAAAGTTCTTGAGGTTGAGTAAGAAGGAATAGTGTGAGAAAAAATTAAAGTGAGGCGCTGAGAGTAGGGAGTTGAGAGAGTTGAGAGTGTTTTATATGGAGATATTAAAAATTAATACCAAGGGTCTGCCCTTGCGTATTTTCCCAAAATTAGATAAAATTATTTTTGCAAGGGGCGTCCCTTGTTATTGTTTGCTGAAAAAAATCAAGTCTCCCGCCTGTGGAAATACGGAATTTGGATGCGCGCCCATATTTACATTGGTTAGCAACTTTTTGCAAGGGATGTTTCTTGTCAATAGTTCTTAAAAACAATTGCAAGGGACCCCCCTTGCCATTATTTACAGGAAAAAAGAAAAATAATAAAGTAGAACAAATACAAGGGGCACCCCTTGCCGATTCTTGAAAAACATTAATTATTTGCAGAGGAGGGAAGGACTTAGCCTAATGTAGTAGTATTTATATTGATGTAGCAAGAGATATCTCTTGCTAAAAGTAATATGAAAAAAATTAAATCCCCCGCCCAAAAATTGGATTGACCGCCAATTATTTTGCATAAATATAACAAGATATACCCTAATATTTATTAATTTGCTTCAAAATTTTATTTTGTTTTTCACTTAGTTAACTCAACACTTTTTTTTTTAAATTTAACCCAATTAATATTTTGAAAAATAAAATCAAAACTAATTCAATAGATAGAAATTTCATTTTCGGATTAAATGTGAATGAAAGTAAAATTTTATTTCAATATTGTTTAATAATAATAATATTTTATTTTATTTCAATAAGTAGTATCAACATTAGTATCATAGTGCTAATGGACTATTGATAGTGGTACTAGTGTTCATTCTAATTGAATTAACAATCTTCATAGTGTGAAACACTTAAATAATATAAATATTACGTATACGTCATCATTATTATTATTCTTAAAATATATTACAAAGATATAGACCTAATATCAATTTGCATTTAAGTAGTATCAACATTAGTACTATAAAGTGCTAGTGTATTATTGATAGTGGTACTAGTGTTCATTCTAATTGAATATTACCAATCTTCATAGTGTGAAACATTAAAAAAATATAAATATCACTTATACATCATCATTATTATTATTCTTAAGATATATTACAAAGATATAGACCTAATATCAA
>JAPKLY010000128.1:742385-894467 GCA_026898435.1 Prunella vulgaris | reverse complement strand
TATTATTATTCTTAAGATATATTACAAAGATATAGACCTAATATCAATTTACATTTAAGTAGTATCAACATTAGTACTATAATGTGCTAGTGTACTATTGATAGTGGTACTAGTGTTCATTCTAATTGAATTACCAATCTTTATAGTGTGAAATACTTAAACAATATAAATATCACTTGTACATCATCATTATTATTATTCTTAAGTTATATTACAAAGATATAGACTTAATATCAATTTACATTTAAGTAGTATCAACATTAGTATTATAAAATGCTAGTGTACTATTGATAGTGGTACTAGTGTTCATTCTACTTGAATTACCAATCTTCATAGTGTGAAACACTTAAACAATATAAATATTACTTATACATCATCATTATTTTAGATCTTATATTGACATTTTACTATCTAATTTCAAGGCCTAAATTGATTACTTTCACGTATTCCCTTTTTTTTTTTTACATTTTAATATTAAGAAATACAAATAAGGATTTTTGAATTATTCTTTGTTCTTAAAATAAATATATATTTTATTTTAAGAAATACAAATAAGGATTTTATTTTAAGAAGTACAAATACATCTCCGTAATTATTTTCAAATTCCTGCATGTTAGTAACACTAAATATGATAATTTTTTTTCCAGATTTGAAGCATGGTAAATACACAGTACTATTTAAAAAAATTAATGTAGATAAAATA
Source organism: Prunella vulgaris (assembly GCA_026898435.1). NCBI lineage: Eukaryota > Viridiplantae > Streptophyta > Magnoliopsida > Lamiales > Lamiaceae > Prunella > Prunella vulgaris. Next base: position 893,764 of record JAPKLY010000128.1, on the reverse strand, counting down.
CGTTTATCAATTTATATTAATTTGATACTATCTTTTTTATTATATTATTTTATCTTAATTTGATACGTGTAGAGGAATGTGTGTGAGTTTAGTTGAGTGATGCAGGGGTGAGGATGTTGACATAGTCATGAAAAAAATTATGAAAAGATTTACTATTCAGATGATTAGTTATAATTAAATAAAATATTAATTATTATATTATATTGTGATATGGATAAAATTAATTTCCCATTTTACTTTAAATTTTTAATTCTTATATGTTATTAGAAAAAATAATTTTGAGGCATTAATTATTTCCTCATCAAGTTCAACACTATTCATTTTTTAACTTAATATATATTATACTATCTTAATTATATTATTTATTTATTTTAATTGATTTTTATATGAATCATTAATCCCTAAATAAAATGACATATTTGGATAATTATTACTTATAAGATTTATTATATAATATAATGAATTTGAAATTAGAATATATATTGTATAGATTAAATTAATTTCCTATAATATATTTGAAAATCTATTATTTCACACACACATTATATATATGTATATATATATCTAAATATTTTGTTGATATTAATAATATTATTTGATATTTAGCTAGAATAGATTAGTTTCAAAAAATTAATGTAGATAAAATATGTATATTATTATTAATAAAAAATAAATTTTATTATATTATTTTATCTTAATTTCAAACGTGGGTTGGGATTTGATTGAGTTTAGTTGAGTGATGAATGGGTGGGAATATTGCCTTTGTCATAAAAACATTATAAGAAGATTTATATCATATAAAATGATTAATATAATCAAATTAAATATTAATTGTAGTATTATATTGTGATATGGACAATTTTTTTTAATATGATAACATACACTAATAGTATTATATTAGCAAAATTAATGATTTTATAATATTATTGTTTAAATTTAAATTTCGTTTCAACATTTCATAAAAAATCAAAATTAATATTATTTCTAGTTATATTTAATTTTTTAATTGCATCTATTTTTTTATTAATATACAACGATTTAATCCCACATTCCTAATAGAAAAAATTGATATACAAAATGTCAAATTAATATTCTACTTTTAAGATTTTTAATTTCATATAATTTTTTTATGATTAGGTCAACATTCTCATCCATACATCTCTCAACTAAACTCATCAAAATCCAATTTTTGTAGATAATCGAAGATGATATAAGAAAATTAATTTTTTTAATTTTCAAGAATTAAAAGCTGAAATTATTATTTAATTGTTTGGAGGGAAAAAAGAAGACGGAAGTTTGGCGCCACTTTCTCATTAAAATGGAGCCAAAACTATGTAAGGATATATTGGTAAATAGATAACCCCACTAACCTAAAATATTAATTAATAATTTTCTGCAAATAGCACGACCCTAAAATAAATTAATAATTTAAAAAATAAAATTAAGAGAAGATAAAAATTTTGTTGTCCAGTGCCGGTTATAAGATGCAAAATCCAAATTAAAAGAAAAAAAATTAATAGCAAGGATGAATCCTTGCTGTTGTTTTAATATTGGAATGGAGGAAAATACTTATTACTTAATAGCAAGGGACAACTTTTGTTATTAAATTTTGTTAAATTATCATTTCCGTATTTTATTGAAAAAATTTCAATAGCAAGGGTTCTCCCTTGCTCTTTAATTTTGGAAAGAAAAAAAAGTTTATTTTGTTCGATACCAAGGGACAGTCCTTGCTCTTTTATTTGATTGAAAAAGAGAACATTTATTGTAACAGATGGCCCTTGCTATTAACTATTCTCTTTTATATAAAATAATTAAATGTCTGATATCGGTATGCAGGTTTGACCACATTTCTTTGTCCAATCATAATTTGACATGTCATTTCTTTAGCAAGGGATAGTATCCCTTGCCTTTGTACTCTTGCTAATATTGCATATTTCTTGTAGTGATAATCAAATACTTAAGCTTCAGTTTTGTATGCATCAGCTGCACCGTGCAACTCAAGTACATTTTTTAAAAGTTACACAAAATATTATTGAAAAGTTACATGTTATTACTGAAAAGTTTATTTTTAATGATGTAACTCTTCGATAATAATACGTGTAACTTTCAGTAATAAATGATGTAACTTTTAGAAATACACTTAAGTTGCATGTTGCACCTGATTCACAAGAAACTTAATCAATTAATATTTAATATTTAAAAAGAGTGTCTCATAAAATATATATATTAACAATAAATAATAATAATAATAATAATAATAATAATAATGATAATAATAATAATAATAATAATAATAATAATAATAATAATAATATATAGCATACTAAAGGAGTATTTGAAAATTATATTAACTATTAGAATTAATTATTTTAGAAATCTTATGAGAAATGCTCCCTCTGTCACAAATTTTTTTATACTTGAAGATAATATACGAACCAGGAGAGATGTGAGAGTAAAATTAAATATTTAAATAAAAAATATATTTCGTTAATTTTTATAAATGTAAAACATTTTTTTAAACATGTGATAGAAGTGTTAATACGTTAAAATAAAGTAAGTGCGAGGGTAAAGTAGAAATATTTTCAAAATAATCCTCTTAAAATTTGCGAACATGCACCACTAAAGTTTAATACGTTGATGCAACTTATAGTTTAATTCGTACATTTTATAAATATAAAATCTATACCATGTATTTAATTTCTATTATATTTAAATATAAGGTACAATAATTTTTTTTTTTGAAAGGACGTACTATAATATGATTACGTCCCCATTCTCACGTCGTTATGTTGCCGTGATAAGCATTAAAGTAAGAATGACATTTTCAGCGAATCTCATATATAATTATTGCATGATATACTCATTTAATAATTGGGAATTTTATATATTAATTTAAAAAAGTTATTATGTTTATATATTAATTAATAATATATACAAAGAGTTATAACTCTTTTTTTTTGCGAAGTATTTTCTTTGTGGGAATTTTGATCCCACATGACATACACCCATTTCAAAATGGTCCCAAGCATTACAGTCTTGATCCCACTTCTTTTTCCATTTTGTTTACAGAAATAGTTCCAGAAGATTCGAATAATATGAAATTCATCCCATATCATCAAACATCATTTAAAAATTAATGGAGAACTAACGTTCTTTGCACGTGCTCTATTATTAAGTCAAATAACATAAAATCAACACAAAAAATGCATACTTTGTAGAGATTACACCAAAAAAAATAATCCTACATCCAAACTCGCAAAGCGTCTTCTTCTTCTCTAGGTAAATTGAAAAAATTTACCCTAGTAATGTTGTGTGGAATAGGAATACGGTAAAATTCAAAACCTGATTATGGTACATTCTTCTTCATTTTACTTAAGATTGGAGCCTATTTTATGTTCACTAGGGTTCATGTTTTGAAGTAGTTTACCAATCGAGCATGCTAGGGTTTATGATTTTAGGTTTTGAGAACATTGATTGATGATTTATGTTGTTAGGGCTTTTTTCTTTATTATCTATTCGAACATTGAACAATTTTTTCATTTGGGTTTATTTCTTCATATTACAAGTCTGAATATTGATTTGAGAATATTGAATACTTTTTTGTTGGTTTATTACACGTTCGGAAACCACTTTTTATAGTTTGAAATTGTATCATGGTGAAAATATGCTTCTTTTGGGCAGTAACTACGAGCATAAGTATGTAGCTGGTGAAAATATTTGGTGTACAATATTTTGGGACTAAATCTGAAACAAATATAGTCGACGGAATATTAATGGCAGTGTAACGGTGGGACTATTTCTGTAAACAAAAAATATATGTGACCAAGTGTGAAATGCTTGGGACGATTTTGAATTAGGTGTGTGTCCTGTAGGACCTAAAGTGCAATTCCCTGTATATTCTTTTTTGCACAGAATCAATTTGTAAATAATGTCAATCTTGTGAACTAATTTGTAAGTTTTACTTCAATAATAGAAGCTATTTTTATCGAAAATTGTAGATTGATTATACTAAAAATTGTGGATTTATTATATTGGGAAATTTACACGATTATCAATTTTTTTTATAAATTTTTTTGTTCGATGTTATTTGCAATAGAATAGTCCAGCTAATGACATCATCATGTCTATTTTGTTCTCTACAAGATTAAGATTTGAATTGATTAAACAATATTTGACGTCAACCTAGTATTTCGTGAAATTTGTATTTCGTAAAATTTGTTCATAAGAATTATCTTTTTTTATTAATAAGTAAAATATTTATATTGGTCTCAGGTGATCTCATTATAAAAAAATTATATTATTATTGCTGAAAAAATTTAATTAAAACTAAATATCTGATAATTTAATTGATATTGTTTGACCAATAAAATAAAGATAATAAAATTAATTTCTTAGAAATTAATGATACGAGCGTGTTCTACTAATCATACTCACAAAACTAATTAATTGTGAGTGAGAAGTTGAGTCAAGAAAATCAATAAGTTAATACATTTGAATTAGGGAGAGAATTAATTATTGAATTCTCATTCCACATTGGAAAATGAAAATACTATTTTACATAATATTACTAAGACGTCAATGAATCTTATCAAACTATAGTTAATTGATTGACAATCAAAATTGCCACACACACGCAGCCCGAGTTGTGCCCGTGCCCGAGGCCATGGTCTTGGTCTTGGCAATTGGACTTTGGGTGTACTTGGGCCATGGGTGTGGTTTCAATCTAATCTTGTAGAACAAAAGAGTGTTTTGGGTCTAGCCCAATTAATTTGGTAATGGGTCAGGTCCATATTGAAACTTGACTTCATTCAATAGATTCGTTGAATCTTGAATTGACTCATGAATGATGATACGCTAACTCATTACTGGACAGATTCAATGAATCTGAACCAGACTCTGTGCTGACTCAGCTCTAACCATTCTTAACAGCACAAAAATGTATGCATTGCTAAAAACGGCAAGCCAACATAGATTGATTGCAATTAATCATGACTATTGACTAATTCCTATTTTGTCTGTCAGCATTAAATACGGATGCATTTTTTCCTATTTAAGAGTGGAGGTTCACCTATAAATAGGTGTCCTCATTCGTTACAGAGCACACTCTCTCTCTCTCGTCCAGCCTGTGCATATAGAGTTTAAGCTGAGAGTCCAGTTCAACACGTCTTTCTGCCCTCCAGAACTTCAATTTCTGTGTTGTTGCACTCTTGAAGACGTGTGTCATTTTACCTTTGGAAATGTTATTCCAAACCGAAAAGCACTATTGGAGAATATTCGTTTTACCGGAAGAGGCTTACTTGACTCGACATGTTGTTACATTTTGTACTTTATTCATTTTTTGTGTATTTATTTCTTCCTCTGATGTATCCCTTTTAATTACAATTTTATTATCACTTTGACCTTATTTTTTCCAATAATCGAAAAGCTAATATGTCTTTCAAAAATATGTCGAATAGTGATAATACTTATGTTCCCCCTGTTGAATCTCATGTTAGCGGTTCTTCAAATCATCCCACTGCCACTACTGCCCTTGTTCCGCCAATAATTGTCTGAGCTGGTCCCCTTTCCTTTTCCCGATGCTAGACCAGTTATGATCCACAACGAAAGACCTGATAAGTTTTCGGGTAAAAATATCAAAAGGTGGCAACAAAAGATATTGTTTTACCTTACCATTCTTAGTTTGGCAAGATTTCTCACAAAGGATCCGCTTGCTGTGTTTGAGAACAATTCACAAAATGAAAAAATCAAAAGCCAATGGTGGCACTATGATTTTTTATGCCAGAATTATATTCTGGGCGGCCTGATAGATGCTTTATATAAGGTCTATCAGAAGAACATTACTACTAAGGAATTTTGAAATTCTTTAGATGCCAAATATGTGGCTGATGATGCTGGTACTAAGAAGTACGTTTTTGGGAAGTTCTTGAACTTCAAAATGGTACACTCTAAGTCGGTTGTTGAACAAGTTCAAGATTTTCAATTAATTTTGCATGACATTGCTGCAGAAAGAATGACACTGCCAGATGCTTTTGAAGCAGCTGCAGTTATTGAAAAATTGCCTCCTAGTTAGAGGGATTTTTAGAGTCATTTGAAGCTTAAGAAGAAAAGCATGACTTTACAAGAAGTCATTGGAAAGCTTCAAATCCATGAAGGTTGCTTGGTGAGAACTAAAAATTCATATGAGGCCAAAGCCAACTTATTAGAATCAAAGAAAAGAAAAAGACTTGTCATTGACAGGGGAAGAAATCAGTTGCAACAAAATCCAAATTTACCGGTTATTATTATGACGACGGAAAAACCAAATCATATCGCCAAAGACTGTAGAGCCCCAAAGAAAGAAAACAATAAAGGGACACAATCAAGGGCAAATATTTCTCAAGTGGACGTCACTGAAGATGATCTTAATGTTGTGATCACTGAAGTGAACTTGGTGGACAACCCAAAGGAATGGTTCATTGACACTAGAGTTGTCTGTCATGTCAGTTCTGACGAGAACACTTTCTTGACTTATGAGCCTGCGAATGTGGGGAAGCTCTACATTGGAAATCAAGCCATGTCTGAGGTGGGTGGAGTTGGCAACGTTATTCTGAAGCTTACCACTACCAAGAATCTCACACTCTAAGATGTCCTGTATGTCCCTGATATACGAAAGAATCTGATCTCTGGATATATGTTATAAAGAATAATTTTTAACTTGTATTCGAGTCAAATAAGATTTTTCTTAGCAAGTATACTATGTGTATTTAGGATGTGGCTATCTCTACGACAGTCTGTTTAACCTGACCATTATGCTTGTACTCCCTAAGTGGAAAAATGATAAGAATAAAGAAAATCCTACTTCCTCTTATATTGTTGAGTGATCTAACTTATGACATTGCACATTATGACATGTAAATCCAAAGTCCTTTAAACGTTTAGTAAATCAATTTACTTGGCATTAAAAGTGTTGAAACAAACCAAAAATAAAAAATTGGTATAGAAGCTAAAATGACGAAACTATGATTTTTGTCAATTGAAAGAAACATTGAACCTCTAGACTTAATACACACCGATGTGTGTGTTTTAAAACATGTTCGAACTAGAGGTGGAAACAAGTACTTCATCATGTTCATAGATGATTGTACTAGGTTTTGCGACATTATCTTTTGCGTAGTAAGGATGAGGCATTGAATGCTTTCAAACTATACAAAAATAAGTGGAAAACCAGTTAAGCAAACGAATCAAAATGGTTCATAGTGATAAACGTGGGGAATATGTAGCACCATTTGAGAAAATATGTGTCGACTCTGGTATCATACATCAAACAACTCCTGCTTATTCACCTCAATCAAATGGTGTTGCGTAAGAACCAAACACTTAAGGAGATGATTAATGCAATGTTGATTAGCTCCGATTTGCTGCAAAATATGTGGGGAGGAAATCGTTCTATAGGCTAACCACATATTAAATAAAATTTCACACAAAAGGACACTACTCCTTATGAATTGTGGACAGGGCAAAAATCATCGTTTAAATACCTCAAAGTGTGGGGGTGTTCAATAAAGGTAGAAGTGTACTACCCAAGCAAATTAAGATTGGACCCAAAACAGTGGACTGTAATTTGAAGGTTATGCATGCACACTTATAGAATCGAGAAACACATTATTTTTCAAAAATATTCTTCCTCGTAAAACTAACGAAGATAAGATCTCAACAAAAGGAGCTCGTCAAAAGGAGGTTGATGATGAAGCTGGTCCATCTACTCAAGAAAATGAGGAGTTGTGACGTTGCAAAATGGAAATAATAGCTAAAAATTTGGTCCTAACTTCATTATATTTATGTTGGAGGATAAACCAAAGAATATCAACGTTGGTCCCGAAACGAGTATAATCAGTGTATGGGGGGGGGATACACTGATGTCAGATTTTTCTGAAAGACTCAGAAAAATACTCTAACACTCTCAGTCAGGATTTCCTGAATTACTCAGTATGCTGAAGGTCCACAGGGGCAGCAGGGACAGTTCAATAAAGAGTCAGATAAGCTGAGTGTGAGGAAAGTGCTCGGAAGCTCAGTAGAGATAACAAACCTATTGACTGTTCGGAAGCAAGTCAGTTGGACGACTATCTCAGTGAGCTAGAGTACGTGCGGAAAGTGAGCCCTTAGTTTCTACTCGTTTTAGTTTCTGAAAACATTTTCTCTGAGTTTGCTTAGTAAACAGGTGGTTAAGGCTGAGTGCACAGTATTAGAATTCAGGATGATTGAATATAAAAACAATGCAGAATGTTCAGTTTAGTATGATGACAGTTATGATCCTGAACAAAACAGTAAATCAGCACACAATGGTCTATTTAACGTGGTTTGGAGATAACCAACTCCTACGTCCACGACCTGATTTAACAGGAGGCTATCCTCAAAACCCTGAGGATAGGTACTTGGGTTTTACGTGCCAAGGGACACGAATAGCCAACTTCCTCTCTTAGGAACTGACCCCTGTGCCTTTTACAAGTCCCAATCCTTCTAACAAACCAATCTCACACCCTGAGTGGTTTGGTATTCTGGTTTCCAACTGGGATAGCTCTAGCAATACAAAACAATGCTAAATATAAGAGCTATCGATCTAAGCAAATATAGAGAGAATCCTACTACAACACTAGGAAATTTAATTGCAGAGTGTTGCTTATAGTATGCTTTGAGTGCTTGGATTCTTGAGAGCTTTCGCTTGGAAATTTCCCGTTAACCTTGAATGGGTGCAATGTTCTCCATATTTATAGGCAGGATTCAAAATAGATCCGTTGGAGGAGATCTAATCAAATCTTTCCTATTTTAGGTTGGTTGCAGGCTAGAAGTACTGTTTGACCTAATCGCCATGCTTAATCTGGCAAGTTTGTCCCGCCGCCTACAACTCTGAGACGCATTAAATGCTGCGCAGACTCCGTACATACGTGTCGAAAGATCATTGGCTTTCCATTCTAACGGCTAGTTGACTCTCAGACATTTGTCCTTCCTCGTACATTCAATACTCTGAGTCTCTTGTAAATAACTCAGCCTGAATATTTATCTTATTGGAGTCTTACTGACATTCTTTTTGTCTCTTGTCCCATAGCATAAATATCCTTTTTGCTTTGGACTTACATGATTCAGGTAAACTGAACCAAGGCCTAAGTCAGGTCTTATGTGCATTCGGCCCAGCCTGATAGGTTATTCAGCCCAGTATGTGTAACCTTTTAGCTTTGGACTTACATGATTCAGGTAAACTGAACCAAGGCCTAAGTCAGATCTTATGTGCATTCAGCACAGCCTGATAGGTAACACTTACTCTTCACTGACTAAGTTCTGTCCTGAGTATGCTTAGAGTACTCAGTAGAAACATCAGCCAATGGTACTTCAGGATTGTCTTCAGGACCGATCATCAGGCTTCGTTCTTCAGCTTCAGTTCAGGCAATCTTCAGCAAGACTGACTCTGACTTATTCAGGATGGATTGCGGTTCAGACTTCAGTAAATTGGGTCGAGTCCAATATTCTTCAGTCTTCATTATGTTCCCCCTGAACTGAATTCCTAACCTGACTATCCTGAACTTGACAGACCTGAACAACTGTACTTAGGCAAATTCATCAGGGGTTTTGAGATCTAATCAAAATACTCAGATTGTCCCAACAATTTCCCCCTTTTTGATGATGCCAAAACCCTTAAGCAAATTCCTATTCATCTATACAATCAACTGACTTAGTCAGTGAAATAGGTTCAGTACCTTCTGACAAACTAGACACTTAGTCTATAAGATGAAAATAAGGAAAGGGTTAGTACAGTTATTGATAAGGATACAGAAAAGTAAATTTAGGAGTCAACAAGAAGTTGTACTCAGGAAAATAAAATAACTTCATTGATTGATATAAGAGTTACAAGTATCCTGAAGCTATTACAATTTCCTGAATCAACTAGCTCCTAATCTAGTCTTCATCCTTATTCCAAGCAGCTTGAGGAATTTCGTACATCTCCAAGACTAGGTTCAGGACCTGCTTCATCCTGTTCCGATTACCAACGGCCCCGGCAGCGCTTCCTACCCTGACGACTTCTTCAGAAATTGCTTTTCGGTCCAGTTGCTTGGAGTTCCTGAAGAGTGGAGGAGGATACTTGATGAATTCCGGAGGAGCGATCTCTACACCTTCTGTGTCAGCATGTTTGATGATTTCAGCCCATAGATCAGGATGCTCCTGTGCCATCCAGTGATGGAGTATGACGTCTTTTTCTTCAGATTGATCGTCCCTTAACCCCACCAAATAGAATAGGTACGCCCACCTATTCCGGATCGGAATCCATACCTCCAACATCTCTATCGGAATTAAATCCTCCAACATCTCTATCGGAATTAAATCCATACCTCCAACATCTCTATCAGCCTTCAGTCGACCTTCAAAGCTCATTATTCGGTTGTCCAGGGCAGAGGCAAATTCCATCTTCTCTTGTGCGGACATCTCACTCAGCAGCTCATCCTTCAGTTCAGCCTTCAGCTTGGCCAGCTTCTCATCAACCAGATGATCAATCCTTTCAGGCAGTTGTTGATCAAGAAAAGTGGCAAGCTTGTTCTCCTGCTGAGTTTGTGCATCAGAGACCATTTGATTGCAGCTCTGAATGGCCCCTTTTGCTTGCTCAGTAATAACAGTGAGATCTACTGAGTGTTGAGTCCGAACTTCTCCAAGAAGGTCAATGGCAGCATGCATATCAGTTCCCATCTCGTTCAGGTCTCGAATCAGTCTATGCATCTTCTTATTTAGAACTTCAGAATTTGAACCCACCCGACTTGTTTTTCTCTCGACGAGGATTACCCTTCTGTGAAGATTGGCAAGGGCTCGTGAGGAGTTCTGAACATATAGCGATTCTGGGGTGATCCATTTTCCTTTAACTTGAATCAGACCTGTTGGACCCTCTCCTGAAGCCTCCACAGTCCCGGGTCCCAGGAGTGCTTCATCGGCAGGTGCACTGAACCCTTCAGTGCCACCTTGCTGAGCATCATCAGCAATCACAACAACCTCCTTCTCAACTTCCTTCTCCTTCTCTACTTTTTGAGGCTCGAGCTCAGGATAGATGCGACGGACGGTTCTGATAAAGTCCACCATCTTGATTAGGTGATGTAGAGAGTTTACGTCAATGTGATCAAAGAGAGCAGCTTCTGATTCAGCCATTTTGTCCCATCCTCGCGACTCTCCGAGCTGACTGAGTTCAGGCCAGGTGACATTCCTGATCATGGCATAGGTGCGAAGTGGCACAACTGCCTCCTTCTGAGCATCTGAGAGGTCAGGAAACCTCTTCTCCACCATCTCCGCAGCCGTTCCCCTTGCCAGTATTTCAAAATCTGGCAATGTGTTCTCATCAGGCGCAGGGATTGGCCATGGGGCTTCAGCCTGAACTTCTTTCTCCTGAGCAGGTTCCCCCTGATCCTCACCCGAGGGGGCCTCCAAGCACTGATAAGTTGATGCAATGTCAAGGATCAGTGGGTTTGGATCAGTGGGTGCAACATCCGGAATGGCAGAGATAGGGGCGATTTCAAGAGCAGCCTGAGCTGATTCCCTCTCCGGATGTGCATACTGAATCACTTCTTCAGCAGCCTTCTCTTCCACAAGCTTTTTCGCTCGCTCCCCTAACCCCAGATATAAAAATTTCAGTTTTTGTTGTTTGGTCCTGAGGGTTTGGGTGGTTTGTCCTCCGCTGGCTTTGCAATAAGGGCCCCAGAAGATTTGCTCGCCTGAGCCTTAACTCCTCCAGTCGTGCTCGCCTGAGCCTTCTTCTTCTGGGTTCTTAGTCTCTTCTTGGTGCCAGCATCACCGGAATAGGCTCTGAAGAGATCGATCTTCACTGGAATCTCGAGTGATTGGGCCTGATCCACATCACCGAGATCCAGGGTCTCCAAGATCAGAGAAATCTTGGAGCCAAAGTGCATCTTGGCCTCAAAAGTCGCCTGACCCTCCGGCGAGTATTTGATTTTGTTGGTCTCAGCTACCAGCAATTGGAGGAAGTAATCCTCCCAGTGAAAATTGTGCTCTGAGGCGTCAGAGATAGCCATCATCGTATATAATTTTGGCCGGGAGATTTCCTCCAGCCCTCCAGCAATCCCCATCACTCCCTGATTAGTCAGGTCGAAGAAGTGACGATTCTCAGTCCTCAGTACGGACTTGTTCAGGCCCGACTTCAGGACAACATCACCATCGCAGAGGGACTGGAGATAATCCTTCTCAGTCCCAAACCCATAGTCTATAGGGCTTCGTCCAGAGTTGGGAAGATTAAAAACCTCCTTAATCTTCTGCCTGAGGTTGAGCGTGACCCATCTCCTGGTCATCTCATCTTCACCATCCTTCCCCTTCACACATGAAGTCAGGGGAATGCACATCTCCCACTCCGGGGAATCCTTGTTCTGCGCCATTTTGAGATAGAAGGCAGCAACAAGACGGGGATGGAGTCTCAGGGGTCTTGCAGTGATAAATTGCAGAAGTCCTGCATTTTCAAAGAGGTCCTTTACAGGCAAGATGTCAGGATGATTAGAGGTAAAATCTCCAAATGGTTCCCAGTGGATTTTGTTTCTGAGATGAAATAGGTTCCCAAAGAACGATTCCACAGAAGGAGAAGCTATGGATGTAATAGGAAGATATGAAGAAAATCGGGTGCAGAGAGAAATATATCAAGAAAAGATTTGAGTGCATAAAGGTTGCAATAACAAAAACTTCCTTTATTTATACTAAAATCCAGTTTTAATCGGATGGCTCAGAAAATTATGACTTATGAGATTCAATGGTTAAGATTAAAAAGCAAGATGCATGAAGACTCTTCGGTTTTCAACAGTAATTAGTCAAAACTTTATCAAAAATTGTTCCCGCCATCTGTGCATTAAATGCGGGTCAGAGCATATCCGTATTTAATTCAAATAATTTTCATTAAATAATAACTAAATATTAAATGAATGGCTGGGATTAAATGGCAAAATAAATTGATTTGACAATACGGCAAACAGTATCAAGGATGATGCAATTAAGATAAGATGACTAGATAAAAATCAGGAAACGTACCAGTTAGTCAGATTTGTATTCTGACTGATACCACATGAGACCTATCAGGGTGACAACCCCTGAATTCAGTGTCCTGAAACTTAGTCAGTCTATTCTGATCATCCTTTTCATACTGAATGCTCCCCCTACAACCATTCACATTCTCTCTGAGATTTCTTCATCCTGAGTCCTAGTTAGTCATTCCTCCTGACCTTGTGCATTTTGATCAGAGATACAGTTAGAATCTCCTAAGCCTGGGTCAAGGAGTCCTAACTCTACTGATAACTCAGTAAATCTGGTTTCGGGTAAAGCCTTAGTTAGAATGTCAGCTCTCTGTTTATCAGTAGGGACTCTCTCCATCCTGATGTCCTTCTTCTCAACATGATCTCTGATAAAGTGATGCCTGATGTCTACATGCTTACACCTTGTGTGTAAGACTGGGTTTTGGGATATGGCAATGGCACTATTATTATCACAATATATTGGGACTTCAGTGGCCTCAATTTGGTAGTCTTTCAGTTGCTGTTTCAGCCAAAGAATCTGAGAACAACAACTGCCTGCCGCCATATACTCAGCCTCAGTAGTAGACGTTGCAACACTGGTTTGCTTCTTAGAAAACCAAGAGATCAGTTTACTCCCTAGAAACTGACATGTGCATGTAGTTGATTTCCTATCAAGTCTACAGCCTCCATAATCTTCATCTGAATAGCCAGTCAGTTCTAGATTGTCATCAGAGGGATACCAAAGTCCTAGGTTGACTGTACCTCTCAGGTATTTCAGTATCCTTTTGGCACTATGTAGATGGCTCTTCTTTGGATCAGACTGATACCTTGCACAAACTCCGACTGCATAAGTGATGTCAGGACGACTTGCGGTCAGGTACAATAAGGATCCTATTAGTGCCCTATATTCAGTCTGATTTACTGAGACTCCTTCTTTGTCAGGATCTAGCTTCTCATTTGTGTTCATGGGAATACGTGAGACTTTGCTGGACTGAACTCCGAATATCTGAATCAAGTCCCTCGCATATTTAGACTGATTAATGAAGATTCCGGAGTCAGATTGCCTGACTTGGAGACCCAGAAAGAAGTTCATTTCTCCCATCATTGACATCTCAAATTTCCCAGTCATCAGCTTGGAGAATTTCTCACAGAGCTTCAGATTAGGAGATCCAAAAATTATGTCATCCACATAAATCTGAACCAAGAGAATGTCCTCCCCTTCGGATATCCTGAAGAGGGTCCTGTCCACTGTTCCTTTCACGAACCCGTGGTCTATCAGGAATTGGGATAGTGTATTATACCAAGCTCTCGGAGCTTGCTTCAGGCCATAGAGAGCTTTCTTCAGGTGATATACCTTGTCACCAACTTCGAACCCTGGAGGTTGCTCAACATAGACCTCCTCGTTCAGTACATCATTCAGAAAAGCGCTCTTCACGTCCATCTGATACACTTTGAACTTCTTAAATGTTGCATATGCCAGAAACAACCTGATTGTTTCCAACCTTGCAACCGGAGCAAAGGTCTCATCATAGTCTATTCCTTCGGCCTGAGAGTAACCCTTTGCCACTAGTCTGACCTTATTTCTGACAACAACTTTCTTTTCATCCCTCTTGTTCTTAAAGACCCACTTGGTGCCAACAACATGTTGACGCCTACGTCTCTCAACTAACTCCCAAACCTGATTCCGTTCAAACTGATTGAGCTCATCCTGCATGGCTAGGATCCAGTTGGGGTCAGCAAGAGCTTCTTCTATTCTCTTAGGTTCTTGATCACTCAGGAAACATCAAAACATAGCACTTTCGCCAAAGGACAACCTTGTCCTGACCCCCTCATTGATATCACCAAAGATATCATCCAATGAGTGATCATCTAGCCACCGCCTCCTGCTGACGGGAGCACTGGGAGCTGCTGACGTTCCTTCACCTGATCCTGAAATGTTAGTTTATACAATAACAGGCAAAGAAGCAGAACGAGCAAGAACATGGGATACAGAGTCATTTTCTGAGGGTTTAGTAATATCAGAGAAATTGTTTCCCCCTACAGAGTTGGACTCAGTAACTGTCTCAGGTGTAGAAGCATCATCACCGATAGTACGTACCTCAGGTTGAGTCTGTCCCTCCGTCTGAGACTCAACATTCTCCGAGGCTGGGGCTTGCTGAGGGTTGGCCTGAGGTCCATCCTGATCTTCATCATCATCATCCCATCCTTTGGGAGCACTGACAAGTTTGATCTTGAATTCAGGATTTTTCAGGCTCAGTCTTGTTACTCTCTTGGTAACCCCCTCAGTGTCAGGACTTGGAACATGTTTTCTACGCACTGATGCAGTCTCATCAAACACAACATGAGGTGTTTCCTCCACACAAAGGGTCCGACAGTTATACACCCTGAAAGCTTTACTGACTGAGGAGTATCCTAAGAACACTCCCTCATCAGATTTGCTATCAAAAGCATTCAGCTGGTCTTTCCCATTGTTCAGGATGAAACACGTACACCCAAAGATATGGAAATAAGAGATGTGAGGCTTCCTCTTGTTCCAAGTTTCATAAGGTGTCTGAGCATGTTGTTTGTTCAGCATAGATCAGTTCTGAGTGTAGCAAGCAGTATTGATTGCTTCAGCCCAGTACTTCTTGGGCAGTCCTGACTCAGCCAACATGGTTCGGGCAGCTTCCTTCAGGGTCCGGTTTCTTCTTTCAGCTATTCCATTCTGCTAAGGGGTCCTAGATGCAGAAGTCTCATGAGCTATACTATGGTTAGTACAAAAGTCAGTTATAATAGAGTTTATAAACTCTGTTCCTCGATCTGATTGGATCCTGACAATGCTCTGACCCTGTTCAGTACTCAATTGCTTGAGTAACTCTGGAAGCTTGACCTGAGTCTCCTTCTTGTTCAGGAAGAAAATAACCCATGTATACCTGGAATAATCATCAACAACAACAAGGGTATATTTCCTACCATTTATGCTGACAGGAGTTACTGGACCAAAGAGATCCATGTGCAGGAGCTGAAGCACTCTGTCAGTTGAGAAGACTTCTTTCTCTTTAAATGAGGCTTTAGTTTGCTTGCCTTCCTGACATGCTCCGCACACATGGTCTTTGCTAAAAACTTCATTAGGTAGACCATCTACAAGAGAAAGTCTAGAAATTTTGTTAATAATCTTGAAGTTTAAGTGACTTAGGAGTTTATGCCAAAGCCAACTGAGCTCAGAGAAGCTCTTAGCGACCAAACAAGTTTCAGGAGGGCTGCTCTTGAAGTCAGCAAAATATACATTGCCCCACCTGATACCTGTAATCAGAACCTGTAGTGTAGATTTGTCCTTCACAAGACATATGTTAGATGTAAATTCTACACTATATCCTCGGTCACAGAACTGACTGACTGAGAGTAAGTTATGTCTCAGTCCCTCAACATATGATACATTCAGTACACGGACAGAGCCAATAACAAGGGTTCCGAATCCCATGGTGAAACCCTTAGAGTTATCACCAAAGGTTACCTGCGGGCCTTCTTGATCTACATAATCCTGAAGGAGATCACGAAATCCGGTCATGTGCCTGGAACACCCTGAGTCCAAGTACCAGTCCTTCATCAGATCCTCCTTCCTCTTTCTGTAGCCCGCAGCGACCTGAAAAGAATCAGGCCTCAGGTACCCATCTCGTATTGGGTCCTACGGAGTCAGCCATACCCTTCGGGATCCAGATTCGTTTAACAATTCTGATGGCCTCAGAAGTGTAAACCTGTCTCCCAGAAACATCAACATACACAGTTCTCTTTTTCCTTGGTGCCTGGGAAGTTGAGGGTGTATGGGTGTCAGTCTGAGTTTCAGGAGCCCTGGATTGATTCCTGGGGGTGGGCCTCCTGTTCCTCTTTGGCCTGGGTGCATTGGGCTGAGTTTGATCCCGAGAAGGAGCAGCTCGGGCCTGACCTCTTGGCACTTGAGGTCTGACCTGAGTGTTACCGGAGTCAGGTCTCCGTTGCTTTTCAGAAGCCACCTGGTTTGTCCTTCTCCTCTGAGGATTGGGACGCTCTAGATGGGCTCTGTGCCCTGCCTGAGTAGTCAGGACCTCAGTAGTCCTTGGCCTTGCCTGAGGCCTCCTCTGACTGGAGTTCCTTCCACCCTGAGTATTTCTAGGCTGAGCCTGAGAAGTGCTAGGGGCGGAATTCTTTCCAGCTTGAGGATTGCTAGGCTGAGCCCTGAAGTTCCTTTGGTCTGTCTTCCTCGACTTAGGATGAGAAGCCTTGGCCTTTCTCTTAGGTTTTGGCCTTGGTTCCTTAGTCCTTTGCCTGACAGGATCAGCAGGCATTTTCTCCTTCCCTTTACCTTTATCCTGACGAGCAACACTTGGGCTCTTGTCGTCAGTTTGGGCAGGGACAAACTTCTTCTGAGAGTTGCTCCCTGAAGCACCTCTCTTCTTCTTGCCCTTTGGGTCTTTTGAGGCATCATAGCCTAACCCAGCTTTAGCACCATCAGTCAGCTGAGAGAAACTTGTTAACTCATCAACCACTTGGGTAGATGTGTATAACTTCTTCAGCTTAACCTCAAGATGCCCATTTGTTTCTTTCAGGGCCTCAATTTCAGTGGTGTACTGAAGCACCAACTCTTCATGAGCTTTATCTTTTGAGATCAGCTCAAGATCCCAAGCAGTTTGCTCAGCACAAAGGCGAGCTTGCCACTCAGTTTCGAACATCACTCTTAGAGTGATTCGCTCAATCATCAGTTGTTCCTGAGCGAGGAACAGATCAGTGTCACAAGTCTCAATCAGCGAGCTGATTACACCCTTTAGTCTTTCCACCTCCAGTGGAGCTTCATCATGCTTGTTCCGAGCATGAAGCAGCTCTTCCTGAAGATGTACTAATCTGAGGGCTTCCTCAGTATCTCTCACTCTGAGAGACTAAGTTAACCGATCGTTTTCTTCACCCAGTTGTGCATTCACATCCACTGTGTGAGTATGAGTCTCCTGCAGCCTTGAGAAGTCAACCATCAATTGCTCAAGAGCGAGCTGAAGGTCGAGTTCTCCTGCTGAGTCTGAGCTAAGCTCAGGTGCGTGATCAGGAGAAGAGGCAGAAGAACGTACCTCATCATCTGCCATCAGGCAGAGATCATCATACTCCACATCGGAGAAGAGTTTAGTGGACCGGCGTCCTGGGCCATCTGAATCTGAGGAATCCTCAGCAAGCATAGCTCTCCGATCTGATGCCCTGAGTTCTCTCTTTGCTCTCTGATCCTCTCGCTCACGAGCACTGAGCTCCGGATAATCATACTGATAATGTCCGGTCTTCATGCAGTGGTAGCACTGATCTACATCAGAAGCAAACTTCTTGTCAGTGTACCTTTTATCTGTTGACTCCCTCCTGCTCCCTGATGATCGTTCAGGTTTGGAGCTGGATCTTCTGGGCTCATCATCTCTCCTCTTCTCATCTCTTTGCCGCTCAGGCTCATCGCGATCTCTCCTGGAATCTGAACCCCTCCTTTCTTCTCTTCTGGGGGTCGATCTCCTGGGGCTGGAGTACCTGCGATCACGGCTGTCAGTATAAAATTTCTTATACCTTTCGAATCGAGAGTTTAGTTTCTCGAAACGCCGCGCCATCAGGCTGTATTCCAAGGCCAGCTCATCCTTGTTCATGTCCTTCAGAGACTTAGAACCAGATCCAGCCTCAGGCTCAGGAGTAACTTTAAGAGCTACGCTCTTTTCCTTTTCAGGTGTCTTCTCCTCACTAACTTCCTTACTGACAACACCTTTCTTCTTCCTCTTATCGAGGTCAAATTCCAGAGCCTTTAACTCTGAGAATAGGTGAGAGTGAGTAGTGTTGGTGAGATCCTGAGTGTTTTTCAACAAGATTACTCCTGTGTCCCATCTTTCAGGGAGACAGTTCAGGATTTTAGAAGATACCTCCCTCTTGGGAAACTCCTTCCCAAGGGTTGCTAGCTCGTTCATCATCTTAATGAACCGAGCTTCCATCTGATCGATGGACTCTCCCTCTAACATCCGGAAGGCATCAAACTTCCTGATCGCAAGATCTCTTTTGTTCTCCTTGATCTTTTCTGATCCCTCACTCATCTCCCTCAAGGCATCCCAAATCTCCTTAGCCGTCTTCAGGTGCATGAGCCTGACCGAATTCTCGTAAGAAATGGTGTGGAGTATAATGTTCTTAGCACCATTATCCAGTCCGATTTGCTTAATCTAATCAGAATTAAGCGCGGACCTCTCCACTTCTTCATCTCCGGTGGCTGGAACAGGTACATTGCCAGCAACAGGCCAGGTCGTCTGAAGATACCTCATAAATTTGATCGGACCTTGCCCAATCACCAAAGGCATCTGATAATGGATGGAATAGAGATGTGCGAGTACCCTGAATTTCCAATAGTCATAATTGTCAATAGAGAATTCAGGAAGATTGCCCTCGAGGCGTTTAGAACCGGATGGCATGATATGCAGTTTTCAGAAACAAGATCTGTTCAGTAGACCACTAAAAGTTTCTCCTCAGAAACTGTTGGTAGACAAAGTCAGTGGTCTTTTGAACCACTGCTCTGATACCACTTGTTGGTCCCGAAATGAGTATAATCAGTGTATGGGGGGGAATACACTGATGTCAGATTTTTCTGAAAGACTCAGAAAAATGCTCTAACACTCTCAGTCAGGATTTCCTGAATTACTCAGTATGCTGAAGGTCCACAGGGGCAGCAGGGACAGTTCAGTAAAGAGTCAGATAAGCTGAGCGTGAGGAAAGTGCTCGGAAGCTCAGTAGAGATAACAAACCTACTGACTGCTCGGAAGCAAGTCAGTTGGACTACTATCTCAGTGAGCTAGAGTACGTGCGAAAAGTGAGCCCTTAGTTTCTACTCGTTTTAGTTTCTGAAAACATTTTCTCTGAGTTTGCTTAGTAAACAGGTGGTTAAGGCTGAGTGCACAGTATTAGAATTCAGGATGATTGATTCAGTCCTGAATATAAAAATAATGCAGAATGTTCAGTTTAGTATGATGACAGTTATGATGCTGAACAAAACAGTAAATCAGCACACAAGGGTCTTTTTAACGTGGTTCGGAGATAACCAACTCCTACGTCCACGACCTGATTTAACAGGAGGCTATCCTCAAAACCCTGAGGATAGGTACTTGAGTTTTACGTGCCAAGGGACACGAATAGCCAACTTCCTCTCTTAGGAACTGACCCCTGGGCGTTTTACAAGTCCCAGTCCTTCTAACCAACCAATCTCACACCCTGAGTGGTTTGGTATTCTGGTTTCCAACTAGGATAGCTCTAGCAATACAAAATAATAATAAATATAAGAGCTATCGATCTAAGCAAATACAGAGAGAATCCTACTACAACACTAAGGAAGTTTAATTGCAGAGTGTTGCTTATAGTATGCTTTGAGTGCTTGGATTCTTGAGAGCTTTCGCTTGGAAATTTCTCGTTAACCTTGAATGGGTGCAAGGTTCTCCATATTTATAGGCAGGATTCAAAATAGATCCGTTGGAGGAGATCTAATCAAATCTTTCCTATTTTAGGGTGGTTGCAGGCTAGAAGTACTGTTTGACCTAATCGCCATGCTTAATCTGGCAAGTTTGTCCCACCGCCTACAACTATGAGACGCATTAAATGCCGCATTAAATGCTGTGCAGACTCCGTACATACGTGTCGAAAGATCATTGGCTTTCCGTTCTAACGGCTAGTTGACTTTCAGACATTTGTCCTTCCTCGTACATTCAATACTCTGAGTCTCTTGTAAATAACTCAGCCTGAATGCTTGTCTTATTGGAGTCTTACTGACATTCTTTTTGTCTCTTGTCCCATAGCATAAATAACCTTTTTACTTTGGACTTACATGATTCAGGTAAACTGAACCAAGGCCTAAGTCAGGTCTTATGTGCATTCAGCACAGCCTAATAGGTTATTCAGCCCAGTATGTGTAACCTTTTTGCTTTGGACTTACATGATTCAGGTAAACTGAACCAAGGCCTAAGTTAGATCTTATGTGCACTAAGCACAGCCTGATAGGTAACACTTACTCTTCACTGACTAAGTTCTGTCCTGAGTATGCTTAGAGTACTCAGTAGAACATCAGCCAATGGTACTTCAGGATTGTCTTCAGGACCGATCATCAGGCTTCGTTCTTCAGCTTCAGTTCAGGCAATCTTCAGCAAGACTGACTCTGACTTCTTCAGGATGGATTGCGCTTCAGACTTCAGTAAATTGGGTCGACTCCAATATTCTTCAGTCTTCAGCATGTTCCCCCTGAACTGAATTCCTACCCTGACTATCCTGAACTAGACAGACCTGAACAACTGTACTTAGGCAAATTCATCAGGGGTTTGGGGATCTAATCAAAATACTCAGATTGTCCCAACAATCAAAGATGCTCTTTTAAGACCAGACACTCCACTTTGGTAAGAGGCGATAAATAGTGAAATTGACTCCATTCTACAAAATCATTCTTGGTAATTGTTGATCTCCCACAAGGGTGTAAGACCTTAGGATGCAAATGGGTCGTTAAAAGGAATTACAAAGCAGATGGATCAATTGATAAATACATAGAACGTTTAGTCGCAAAAGGGTTTAAACAAATTGAAGTTTATTATTTCTTTGATACCTATTCACTAGTAACTAGAATTATATCTATTCGGGTGTTAATTGCGATTGATTCCTTGCATAATCTCGAGATTCACCAAATGGATGTTAAGACTGTAATTCTCAATGGTGATATGGATGCAGAAATTTACATGTATCAACCCGAAAGTTTTATTACACCTAAAAATGAGAAAAAGGTATGCAAACTTGTGAAGTCGTTGTATGGACTTAAACAAACTCCGTAACAATGGAATTTGAAATTTGATAATAAAATGTTGTCAAATGACTTTTGTATCAACGAGTGTGACAAATGTGTATATGTGAAGAGTACACAAAAAGGATTTATCAGATTTTGTCTTTATGTTGATGATATGCTGATCATGAGCAATGATCACGATCTTCTTATTAAAACAAAGAACATGTTAGGTCGAAATTTTTACATGAAAAATATAGGTGTAGCTGATGTGATTCTAGGAATCAAGATCAATAGCACAAATGGAATATCCTTAACACAATCTCATTATGTGGAGAAAGTGTTAAAGAAATTCAATGCCTTTGATGATCCACCATCTAAAACACCTTCAGAAACCTATGTTGACTTGAAGAAAAATAATGGTGAATCTGTAGCTCAACAAGAATATGCTTGAGTCATTGGGAGCGTTATGTACATTTCAAATGTACATGTCCTGACATAGCATGTGCCGTGAATAAACTTAGTAGATTCACAAGCAACCCAAGTCACGAGCATTGAATAACTTTTGAAGAGTACCGAGGTACTTAAAGTACACTCTGAATTTTGGAATACAGTACACCAGGTATCCAGGTCTACTCGAAGGGTATAGTGATGCTAATTGGATCTCAGACAACAAAAAAGTTATTCTCAACTAGTGGATATGTGAGGAGATGTTGTGTCCTCGATATTCACAAAATAAAATGTCTATAGCCCGATCCACCATGGAATTTCAGTTCATAACTTTAGATAAAGCTGGTGAAGAAGCAGACTGGCTTCGAAACTTACTTGAAGATATTCCATGTTGGAATAAACCAATAGCTACAATAATGGTGCATTGTGACTGTCAAGCCGCAATTGGTAGAGCTATGAACGATATGTATAATAAAAAATCTAGACACATCCGTCAACAACACAACACAGTTAGATAATTGATCTCGAGTGATGTGATATCCATAGACTATACAAGTTCTAAGGATAATCTGGCAGATCTATTAACAAAGAGTATAAATCAAGATCAAATGTCCAAGTTGATTAGAGATCACAAGATCTTGGTTCCACGGGAAAACTAAGCTATGGAAGTTAGACAAAATGTTTGGTAATCCGACCATTCCTTAGAGCATAGTACACACAATCCGTAGGTGCTATAGGTTAAGGTTAAAGACTTTTAATGAATCCTAAAGTCAAAGTGAGGATATTGTATGAAGGCCTAACTCTACACTTAAAATCCAAGTTGTAAGTGAGAGGATTGCCCAGGCTTATAAGCCCACCCAAGACCACACTCAATACCGATGTGGGATACTTTAATACCCTCCCTCACGTAAGAGGCTCATCTGGCTCGACACGTGGTTCCACAGGTGGATCCACACATCGAGTAGAGAGGTGGCTCTGATACCATGTATGAAGGCCTAACTCTACACTTAAAACCCAGGTTGTAAGTGAGAGGATTGCCCAGGCTTATAAGCTCACCCAAGACCACACTCAATACCGATGTGGGATATCTTAATAGATATAGTATTATGGGATACTTAAGGGGATTTCAGCTATATCAGTGTCAAATGAGAGACCGCTTCAAATATCATCGGACATTAAATACGTATGAATCTAAAGAGTGTCCATGGCCGAAATAGACAAAAACGTGTGAACAAGAAAGGGTGTACAAACGGTATTGTGCAATTGGTCACTGTCTCGGTACACACCAAGGTGGAATAGTTCAAGATATTGTGTCTACTAGACCACCGGTGTATCCAGTAACCTTGACTGTGGAATGTTCAAAGCTCCAAACTACTTGTCCAAATACAAATTGCCTCACTTGGACTGGGTCATGTGTTCGCATGTTTATGGGTGCAATTTTCACTCATTTGGATGGATTGTTGGAAATATTTAATTAAAATTAAATCTTGGATTATGTATTGCACCCAAATGAGTAAAAATTGCACCCAAATGAGATTACAATTTTCACTCATGGAGTATATGAATCCGTTACAATTAGACTAAATGTTATTTTTTACAAATATTTATTTATTTTTGTAGAAATAAATATTTTTCGTACATTGTAACACATACATGTGTTACATTGTATGTGTAACACATATTTGTTCTTAACTAAATTACATTTTATCATATAGTAACACATGTTTGCTCATATAATAACACAAATTTAGGAGCAAATATGTGCTACAATTAGAGGAATAAGGTGATATTATTAAAAAGAAAAAGAAAAAGTAGAACCCACAACCCGGGTTACAGGGAACAAATAAAGATTAGACGGGCCTCATTAAAAACATCGCCGTAAACCACCCTTGCGGATAAACCGGACAGAGGGAAAAAAGTGCAACCATCACAATCTTACCCCGAAATAGGAACGGCCCAAAATACAAAGCCAACAACTTAAGAGACTAGAGCTCAAGAACCAATTACAAATAAAGAATGTAAACAAAACTATGCACTGGCCCTTTTCATCCACAAATGTTCATAAAATGTATTTGGACCAACAACCTGTACACGTGACTCAGAGATTTCTCCACTTTGTTGGTTTCCAAACACTAATACATATATTAACTTAGACAGCTTCACCTGTAGAGCTCTTATTAAAATGAGCTCTCTAAGTTATCACTTAGAGAGCTCTTGTTAAAATGAGCTCTCTAAGTGCTCATTTTAACAAGAGCTCTCCAAGTGAAGCTCAATTGGGCCAAAAAAAAAAAAAATTACTTATAAAACGGACTTCAAAGCGGTCCAAAACTGCTATACAGGAACTAGCGGTTAAGAACCACTATACAAGTGGCCTAATTATTTCCTTTTCTTTCGCATGACACAACAACCCTTAGTTTTTTTTTTTTTTATTGTGATTGTCTAATTCAGAACCGGCCCACACAGCACAACCAGCCCTAGTTATTTAAATAAGGCTCATGTATATATATATATAATTATAACCTGCCCGTGTATGTATATATATAAAAAATATCCTAAGGCACATATATGTATTTCTAAAGTTAGAATCAATATATACTTCTGGATTGCTGTCTTCTTCTCCGTGAATAAGCAAAATAGGCTTCTCCACGCCGCCGCTTTCCGTCGGAAAGATGCCGCTCTCCACCG
Organism: Prunella vulgaris; assembly: GCA_026898435.1. Taxonomy (NCBI): domain Eukaryota; kingdom Viridiplantae; phylum Streptophyta; class Magnoliopsida; order Lamiales; family Lamiaceae; genus Prunella; species Prunella vulgaris. The sequence goes on along the minus strand of JAPKLY010000128.1, from coordinate 868,852 downwards.
TAGATCCGCTGTTCGCTGAAGCCGCCGTAGATCCGCCGTTCGCTGAAGCCGCCGTAGATCCATTGTTTCGCTGAAGCCGCCGCTCTCCATCTGAAGCCACCGCTCTCCGACTGAAGCCGTCATTCGCTGAAAATCACCACCTTCTGCCGTAGATCCGATGGCTTAGATCTGAAGGTCGCACGTCTGGAAACGGTGCATCGTCTAAAAATGGTTATTTATGTAGATATCTGTTGAAGTTTTTTATGTAGATATCTGTTGAAATTTACTCTGTTTTTTATCTTTTAATGGAGATATCTGTTGAAATTTTTATGTTTAATTCCTATTTGTGATATCCTAGTTGTGATATCTGTTAAAATGTTTATGTGTTCTTTAATTCCTACAACTGCAATTGATTTTCTACTTGAATGTGTTTATTGTGATTTCCTCATAATACAATCAATTAGTTTCATTTCACAAATTGATATTAATGGTTCAGATAAAATTAGCATTAAATTTTTTTTAAAAAAAATACCTTAGAGAGCGGTCCATAACCGCTGTGCAAGAAAACAAAAAAAAAATAAAAAAAATGAATTTGAGCTTAGAAAGCGGTTCTGTAACTGCTCTCTAAGCGTGACCCAGCTTGGATAGCTTTCGCTTGGAGAGCTCATTTAACCGCTTTCTAAGTGGATTTTCGTGAACTCTCCAAGCCTTTTTCTGTACTAGTGAAAATCTCATTCAAAGACTCAACGTTGTTAGTAGAACCCTGTTGCGTATGAGCTGGACCAGGTAACACATCTATATCCATGAGCTTCACTCTTGCCACACTCCGAGTCTGATCATTGCCCAGCCCCTGTGAGTTCCAAGACAAAATTATCATGAGTGGGGCTTCGAGTCGTGCTTCGGCGGCTTAGAAAAATAATTTTCAGCATCCATTTGGTCGGCCCAGCTACGCTTTGCGACTAGAGCAAGCTCACGAGAGCTCGGCACTAAATTATCAATCACAAAATCAGAGACAACAGATTTACGGATAGAGTCAAACAGGCCCGGGCCCCCAGAATCCTCCTCCGCAAAAGATACATTCAGACCCTCCTGATATTCACCCAATCCAGCAGGTTGAGTCGACTGTCGGTGAGTTTACCCCGCCGCATGGGACATATGTCGCAAGGCCCTCTTAATGGAAACACCAGTCGGTACCGATACATCCTGGAAGCGAGGTTTCGAAAGATGGGAATTGGAGACCTCTTCCCATCCATGATCAACTAAGTTCTGAGAAACAGGCGGAGTTCCTGCCGGAACCAAAGCCAAACTAAGCCCTTCCCTGCTCATATCAGAATTATCATGCAACTCCCCCTCAGAAACAGTATGCCCAGAACCCTTCGGGTGATCCTCCCTCACCCCCAAGTGTTGTTCCTCCTCACGAGGCACCGAGGAATTACGCTTTCTCTGCCTACTACGACTTCTGCCCCACTTCAGCTTAGAGTTAGGTGCCGGATTAGATTTCATACAACGGGCAGTAGCATGCCCAATCAAGTTACATTCACGGCAAAAATCCGGAACATTTTCATAATACAACAAAGCAAAAGCAAACTTATCCGCCCTCTTATACATGATTTTATGTTCAAGTTTATTACAAAGATCCACCTCAATAAGCAAACAAACGTAACGACCCAAAGTGTGCTCCTCCGTGTTCTTGTCCACCCTCACCAAATTCCCCATAGTAGAAGCAAGGGAATCCAAGATCGTCGGATGCCGATATTCAATTGGTAAGTCCAAGAACCTAACCCAGACAGGAGCTAAAGTCGTCTGGGCCTTGTTCGTATCAAAGTCCGGCATCCACTGCTGAAGACGAAAATTCCCAGTAGTCAACTGCCAAATCCTCTGTCTATAAACTCACAGCTTATCCCTCTCGGAATAAAAAAGAACCGTATAGTAGCCTTTACCCAGAGGGATCAGTTTCAGGCCCGAAGAGATACCCCACACCCCTTTCAACGCAATTAATATATCCAAACGAGACAGCAAGGGCTTACCAGGGAGCGTAAGGATTCTCCCAATTAATGCATTATCGAATTCCCTCACACTTTGACGGTAAGCCAACCCATAAACCTGGACCACCAAGAAAATGTATGTTACAATTAGAGTAAATGTGTGTTATTGCAAATGTTTATTACAATTAGAGTATATGGGTGTTACTGCAAATGTGTGTTACAATTAGAGTAAATGAGTGTTACTCTATATACAAACATTTATTTGTCCGTAAAAATATATATATTATACTTTATATAACATATATAAGGTATTAAAAGAGGTATTAGTACATGAGCAACATACTATCAACATAAATCAATAAAGAGAATAAAAAATAAATTAATTAACACATATTTATTCTTGCAAAAATACATATTTTTCTTGTAGTTACTTGAAAAGAACAAAAAATTGATTTTTTAAGAATTATTAACACAGATTTACCTAATAGTAGCACGAATTTGCCCAAATTGTGACGTACTTGGAAGCAAAAAAACCTAGAATAATTGCTCGAATTTTGGAAAAAATGGTCCAAGTTCGACCCGACCATATTTAAACCCGCGAATTTTTAAAAAATTGATATTTTTACGGTAGAAAATTTTACACAAGTGTTGCTCATTAGTAAATACATGTAATAATTCAGTGAATGCATATAATAGTATTAATTTCATGAGCAACTCTCATGTGAACTTGGTGCACGATACATTCACTCAACAGTTAAATATGTTTATATTGCAAAGTTTAAACTGATTACACTGAAAAATATGTATCACTTGATTACAATAAAAAATTTACTTTAAAAACCAATAATATTGTAAATTTTTAATTGTAATCAACTCACACTTTTCAGTAAATTAAATAGCACTTTTCAGTGTAAATAATCTTAATTATTAACTGAGTCCACCATGCACTAGTTATACATGAATCTTTCGTTAATTTTATATTATAAAATTTGTTTATAGAAAATATTATGTTATCAAATCAAATCTAAAAATGTTATATACGATCAGATGAGTTATGATATGATTGACACTATATACGATCAGACTGAGTTATGATATGATTGACACACATAAATGCAACATATATGCTTTAATACATGAATGTTTCTTTCAGCGTGGTCCTCATAACTGATAATTCTATTTTAATTTGAGAATGTTACATAATTAACTGAGAACAATAAGGTTTCCTTCAACGTGGTCCTCATTACCAGTTCCGGTCCTATGAATATTTGGGATCTCTTTTCCCCACATTTTTTTATACAAACTGAAAAGTAACATAAAACGTATTATTAAAAAGGGATTATAGTTTTATAAGCCCGATAACTTGATACTAATTTTATTTTGGTCCCAATTAATTGCTCATTTTGATTTTGATCTTATAAGTTTAAAAATATTTTAAAATAGATCCTATTATCTGTAATAGTTGGTTTCACAACCGGTCAGTAATTATATAGTTCTTTGTTTGACTTTTTATTAAAAGTTGAATTGATGATTGAATCTTAATGTCTGAGTGGCAATATTTATTTAAATAATTTCTTATAATTATTTTTTAAAAATTGAAATTATCAAAAATTGTTAAAAAATTCAAAATATTTTTGTAGGCAATTAAAATTAATTGCCGAAATAAAGAAATAACATGTAGAAATTGCATGTTAAAATAATTTATTATTGGGAGTTTAAATAAATTTAATTCCTAATTAATAAATTCAATTGCGCCTTAAAAAACCTAATAAATCAAAGTGGGCCCCAAAAGTCTAATAAATTGAATTGGGCTTTTAAAAATCCAATATAATGTTTTGGGCCTCTAAAGTCCAATTAATTATTCCGAATTTTCTTAAAGTCATGAGGCCCGATCTCTAAAAGCCCAAGAAATCAAATCTTCACAAATATCATTGAAGATTGTCAAATCTTCACAAATATCTTGAAGATCATCAAATCTTCATAAATATTTAACAATCTGAGATATTTTGGGAATATTCCCAAATAATATCCAAATAATATCTCTTGGCCCATCAAATCTAGCCCACAAATCTAGAATTCTACACCTATAAATAGGGTCTCATTCTATTCATTTGACACACAACAAGGAGTCGGGAAGATCAGAGCTCAGAGAGAAGCATCAAGATCCAAGATTTCTAGCAACTTTGAAGATTCAAAGGCGTTCTTCACCATCTTCAAGAACGTTCTTCAAGTTCTTCATCAACAAAGCATTTTGATCCGGAATCACGGTGCGAAGCCTCTGGTCAACGTTCTTCATCAACAACGGCGATTGATTAGAGAAATACGGCGTGAAGCCCCTCCAATCAACGTCATCCATACGTCCTCAACGACGATCAACACCACTCACCTACGACGAAATCAACATAGAGAGTCCAAAGGTGAACACTCGACAAAGTCCTTCCATAAGGCAATATTAATATCAACTTCAACATCAACTCCGACATAACATCAAAATCCTTCTGACAAGGCAACGTTAATTCGAAACAAGGCTCAACGCCCTCGAAATCAACGTCCAACACCAAAGTCAACATCGGACTTAACTCCGAAAATTTCGCAAATAAAGTCAAGACCAAGTCAAGACTCGAAGAGAAGAATCAGAGGATCAAATAGAGATTGGACCAAACAATCGCTCGATACCTTTAAATTCAAATTCATAAATATTCTTTGTAATTTTCTTTTCGCAATATTAATAAAAGAATTTATTAATTTCTGTGAAAATTTGCAGGTTACAATTTTCAAATTAGATCAGGTTCTAAAAGTTAAACCGGCAACATGTGCTTTGTTAATAATAATATATAAATAAAATAATCTCAATATTAATCAAGAATTATTTTTTAAAAATTTTCAATTTATATTTATAATTTTGAAATTTATAAAAAATACTAAACAAAGAGAATATATTACTCCTTCTGGGCAATAATTTTATTCTTAACGAAATGGACGTGACTTTAAATATATATATATATACATATAAATATATATGTATATATAATAAAAATTGTAAAATTCATTTATAAATAAAATAATTATTTTTGGAGATAATAATAAAATAATATTTTTTATAAAGTAAATGAGAATAGATTTTTAAAAAAATATAAATACGGATTGGGTATAATTGTAAAAATCAAATTTGTTTACATTTGAAAACTTAGGATTTAATTCATAAATAGCTAAAAACTCACGTGGTTACGTCTTTCTTTGATGACACATTAATTAGTGCTTGGTTTAGAATTTTTTTAATCAGAAGAAGAATTTTTTTAATTGGAAATATATAGTAATTATAATATGGTTAAAGAGATTAAAAAATTATATATATAATATTATTTTTTAAAATAAGATAATATATAATTATTATTTTTTCTTACTCTCTTTTCATCTTATAATCCTCCTCCTCAACTAAATAAATAATAAAATATATTAAGTTAATTCTTTGCTTATTTATTTATTTATTTATTTTTAGTATTATTTATTAATCAAGAATTATTTCTAAAAAAATATTTATTTTTAGTATTTTTTATTAAGTTAATTCTTTTATTATTTATTTGTTAACTTAATTTATATTATTTAATAAATAAATTCTTTTATTATTTATTAAGTTAATTTATAAAAAATACTAAATAAATAAATTTAATAACTTAATTAAAAAAATTTAAACAAATAAATAATAAAAGAATAAACTTAATAAAAATTCAAATAAATTTAAAAATGTTAAACAAACAAACCAATAAATAATAAAATATATTAAGTTAATTCTTTTATTATTCATTTGTTTAACATTTTCTAATTTATTTGATTTTTTAAATCAACTAAATATTTTTCTATAGCTTATTTGTATTATATTTTTTTATTTTAAATTAGTATTTTTATTAATTTCAATTTTTTTAGTAAATTTCTAAAAATAATTCTTGATTAATATTGAGATTATTTTATTTATATATTATTATTAACAAAGCACATGTTGCTTGGTTAACTTTTTTAACCTGGTGTGTAATTTGAAAATATTCTGAATTTTTTTAACAATTTTTTATATTTTGATTTTTTAAAAATAATTATAAGAAATTATTTTAATAAATATTGCCCCTCAAATATTAAGACTCAATCATCAACGCCACTTGTAATAAAAAGTCAAACAAATAACTATATAAACATTGACCGGTTGTGCAACCTGCTATCACAGGTAATAGGACCAATTTAAAAATAATTTTAAATTTATAGGATCAAAATCAAAATGAGCAATTGATTGGGATCAAAATCAAATTGGTGTCAAATTATTGGGCTTATAAAACTATAATCCCTTTTAAAAAAATATATATACCTTAAAAAAAGTAATATAATATAGAAATTAATTTATTACACTTAAAACAATATGTCAATTATTTATTACACTTATAACAATATATCAATTTATTATACAATATGAGCAATCAATGTATAAGTCAAATCAGAATACTCAATGATTTTTTCTTCTTCTTTGAATTATTATTGTGCGATAGAAGAAAATAATTAGGAGCTTGTTTTGAATTTCTTCAATCAAAATGAGAATAACTTTTTTTCTTTATTATTTTTAAATATGTTGAATGAATGTGTTGTCTCTACGATAATTATATCACTAGTATTGTGTTCTATTTTTATAAAAAATGAACCAAAAACAAAAAGGTTTGTTGGTTAACCCATGAGAATTAATTGAGAAGAACAACTATAAGATGAGAGATGAGTAATTAGAAAAAATAGTGTTGTGCACCTTGGCACGGTAAAAAATGAGTATCAAATCATAGAGTGGATTTTTCTTGTTAAATCATGTCGTGGAAGTAGGAGCTTGAGTCTCTGAACCACATTAAATATTCGTGTGCTTTTTATTGCTTTATTAATATTAAATTTTCATATCATTGCTTCAACATTATTTTGTCGGGATAGATCTAATTTGTCCTGATCCAATTTGGCGCATTAAATCCCTAATCACAACTTTACAAAGTCTAAGTCAAAATCTTTCAGAAAACTAAAACGAGTAAAATTTAGGGCTCACACTTCCGCACACAGGCTTGTTAAGATAGTTGTCAAACTGATAAGCTTCAGAGCTATAAGTAGGTGAGTTATCTAAACTGAGTCTCGCATAAAATTTAGGGATTTAGCGTATCTGAAACCTGACCTATTAGTCAGTCTTACTCCAGTTCAATGTTTATCTTTAGTTTTGACCTGATTGAATTCCATCTGAGATCTTGGAAAAGATTGGACATCATTGTATTCCCGCCATACACTAATCTAACTCGTTGTGGACCAAAAAGTAGTAGCATACAAGCAATAGCAAAAATGTCATATTCAGAAAATATGCAATAAATTAACATCAGGCACCTAATTTCAAAGTCATTCGCAGTACGTGAATTACTTAATATCTTGCAATGATATGTAATTAAATTCTTCGGATGAGTACCAAAATAAGTATCATTATTGATATGATAATTATTTAAATCAAAATCAAGTATCTGCTCAATCAAAGAGCCCATCCATTATTTTTGTATTAGGCCCAATAAAAGCATCAACATTTCGGCCCAAAGTAGACCAATATGGAGGAATTAATTCGAATTAGCCCAAATGAGCAGACAACCTAATACTTTTGGGAAAATCTAATGGCTCTAGTTTGTCTATTAGGGCAGTATGGATAATGCATGCATCTTCATCGACCTCGGAGGTTTAACAGGTACTGCTAAACATATAATAGACATAATTATCCGACAGCTGGAAAATCAGTTTTTGAGATCACAACCTAAGGATGGAAAACAGTCAGAAGGGTTGTTGGGATACAATCTGAATTTTGATTCAGATCCCAAAACCCTTAGATGAATTACCTAAGTACAATAGTTCAGGATTGAATAGTTCAGGAACATCTCAAGTTAGAATAGGCTTATTTTACTCACATGTATTCAGTTCAGGGGGAACACACTGAAGACTAAAAATAGATGGAGACGTCTTGAAAATCCAAGTTAGGAAGGTGTTAATCCTGAAGGTCAAAAGTTTGCATTGAAGATCAATTCAAGATAACTGACCTGGAGCTGAAAACTGAAGAACCTGAAGATCTGTCCTGAAGATGAAGAGAAGACTGTTCTGAAGATATACCACGGATGGTGTTTCTACTGAGCAGTCAAAGCATGCTCAGTACATAACCCATATAGTGAAGGCGGACATAGCCTAAGTAATTAGGCTAAGTGCTCTCTTACTGACGCTCGTAAGATCATGAATGAAAGGGTTACTGAAGCATTGGGAACTTAGCATTTATGCTAAGAATCTGAGGACAAAAAGAATATCAGATCTCCCATATAAAACAACATTTAAACTTGAGTTTAAATGCATAGTACTTAGAGTTTTTATGGTATGATGAAAAATTCTGTCACATCAACAACTAGCCATTTGCAGAACAACCAGTGAGGTGTTGACACGTATGTACGGAGACTGCAAACGCATTTAATGTCCACAGACCTGCAGGCGGCGGCCAAAATAATCTCGCCATTTGTGTATGGTGAAAAGTAAATAAGTACAACCCTAGGCTGCCACCTACCTAAAATAGAAGATTTAATTTGATCTCCAACGAAATTATTTCAAATCTCCTATAAACACATAAGACCTTGGACCCAAACAAGGTTAGGAGAAATTTCAAAGCTTGAGATTAACCAAGATCCAGCGCTCAAAGCACATTCGAAGCAACACTCTGCATTCTTAAATTTTCCTAGTGTTGTAATAGGAATCTATTCTTTGTTTGCTTAGAGTGATAACCCTACATTTAGCATTGTTTAGATTGCAAGGGTTATCACACAATAGTTGGAAAATTAGAAAGTCAAACCCCTCAGTTTGTGAGTTGGTTGATGGGTCAAAAAATGCAAGGGTTATATACAAAAATTGTCTTATATATGAGATAAATCCGTAATCTTTCCATCCATATGACAATCTTTCTTAGGGTCAAAGAAATAGATTGATGAACCTGCATCAACAACTTAAAAACTATCTCATGGTGGCTGTTGGAAAATAATCAAATATTTAAGCTTCAGTTTTGTATGCATCAGTTGCATCGTGCAACTCAAGTACATTTTTTAAAAGGTACACAAAATATTACTGAAAAGTTACATGTTATTACTGAAAAGTTTATTTTTATGATGTAACTCTTTGATAATAATACGTGTAACTTTCAGTAATAAATGATGTAACTTTTAGAAATACACTTAAGTTGCATAGTGCACCTGATTCACAAGAAACTTAATCAATTAATATTTAATATTTAAAAAGAGTGTCTCATAAAATATATATTAACAATAAATAATAATAGTAATAATAAAAAAAAATATTAATAATAATAGCATACTAAAGGAGTATTTGTCAATTATATTAACTATCAGAATTAATTATTTTAGAAATCTTAGGAGAAATGCTCCCTCTGTCACAAATTTTTTTATACTTGAAGATAATATACGAACCAAGAGAGATGTGAGAGTAAAATTAAGTATTTAAATAAAAAATATATTTTGTTAATTTTTATGAATGTAAAACATTTTTTTTAAACATGTGATAGAAGTGTTAATACGTTAAAATAAAGCAAGTGCGAGGGTAAAGTTGAAATATTTTTAAAATAATCCTCTTAAATTTTGCAAACATGCACCACTAAAGTTTAATACGATGATGCAACTTATAGTTTAATTCGTACATTTTATAAATATAAAATCTATACCATGTATGTGTTTAATTTCTATTATATTTAAGTATAACGTACAATATATTTTTTTTAAAGGACGTACTATAATATGATTACGTCCCCATTCTCACGTCTTTACGTTGCCGTGATAAGCATTAAAGTAAGAATGACATTTTCAGCGAATCTAATATATAATTATTGCATGATTTACTCATTTAATAATGGGGCATTTTATATATTAATTTGAAAAAGTTATTATGTTTATAAATTAATTCGTAATATATACAAAGAGTTATAACTCTATTCTTTTTTTTTTACAGCAGAAGGCATACCACCATAAGGAATACAGAAATCTAACTCATGGTATGTAACTTCCTAATATTCTCAGGAATCTGTTGCCATCCCAATCAAGAGGGTATGGCCGGCCCAAAGCAATGGCTGTCATTTCATGTGCTCCCCTGTTTTGTTCCCTCGGTACATACATAATATCCACTTTTGCCTCATCCATCTTGTAGACCCGAATTCTTTCCACGGTATCACAACAGTGCCCACGGCAAGGCTCCTCGTTGTTGATCAGCTGACATAGATGACCCAGATGAGCAGAAAAGATTTTACTGGAGGATTTCTCTTATCAGCTGATCTTGCCATGTCAGCTAATTGATAAGTTTTCCTCCTCCATTGTTTTTCAATTTTTGTTTAAACTTATTCAAAAATTAAAATCTTTTCAAAATCTGATAAATCCCTAATTTCTAAAAAATTGACTTTAGAAAATTGGCAATCAAATCTTTTTATTTTCGAAAATTATGGGATTTATTACCTTTTTCAAAATCCGGTGTCAGTGGTAATTAATTTCTCACCGCCCAAAATTACATAATAAAAGTTTTTAATCATTACCTTTTTTCCAAAAAGGCGGACTTTTGAGCGGCCAAAACCATTTTCAAAACCTGACACCTACGCATCACCCCTATAATATCTCAAGGGTCCTTTAATTAAGACCGTTGATCTATGTGATGCAATATATCAATCCACGATCTAAATTGATCGGTTTTAATTTTGGAAAAACTGCTCATCTTTTCGATTGGTATATATACCCTAAAGCCTTTCTTCTTAAAACTTTTCCACTTCGAAATTTTCTACCTTCCTATTCTCTCTGCAAATTTTGTGTGCTCCTAATCTCTGTGTTGAAGTCATGGATACCAAGGACTTGAAGAAAATGCTAAAGAATATGTATGCTGAGATGTGTGTTGATTATGAGGCGACACAGGTTCCGGAGATCAGAGAGATACTGAATTTTCTTCAACATCACAATCTGCGAACCTTCATTTCCATGGCGCCGCCAGACAACAAGACGCTAAATTATTACGCCTTCCTGATTTTGCTCAAGGCCCAGTTTAGTGCAAACACCATTGGATCCCTAGTGGATGGGGAGACCATTGTTCTGACCAAGGATCATGCTGCTCATATTTTTGGTATTTCTGCCTCTGGTGTCCAACCCCACATCTACAAAGAGGCTGATTATCTGACTACATTCAAAACAATGGCGAGGAAGAGTCAGGAGGACAAGAACACAAATCTGAAGAAGAACATGCTAAGGAGGAGGTACAGGTTCTTGATGGATGTGGTGACCAAGGTCATCCTTGCAGAGCAGGGGAGTTTGGATGCCCTGACCAAACTCCGCCTAAGTGTGGTCCGCACAATCCTGGATGGAGTTCTAGCAGACTTGATTAGTTTGCTATGGTTTAGGATGGAGCAGGAGTCCAAGAGATGTGCTTGTGAGATCGTGGACGGGCAACAGATCTACAAGCTCAAGTCCAAATGCTCGATGGCTACCAAGATTACCATAATCTTGAATCATCTGCTACCAGAGCATGAGTGGGAAAGAGAATGGGTTGTTGATTACAACCATTCCAAGTTTCTTAGGGGAAGCAATCTTGAGGTCATTGGACCGGCTGATTCAGACGCGGCAGCTGATCCAGCACCAGTTGCTCCGGGTCCTTCTGCTGGTACCAAGAAGAAGCAGAAGAGAAAGGTTACTGAGCCTGCTGATAGGGTTGAGAAGAGTAAGAAGTCCAAGAGGGACACTACCCATATTCAAAGGAAGTTGTCCTTTGATTCAGATGATGAAGATGATACTGCTCCTTTGAGCAGCCTGAAGAAGAAGTCTTCAGCTGAAAAGTCAACTCTGCTGGTAGATGAGCCTACTGATGATGAAGAGGAGCCACAGAGGAAGAATCAGCAGAGGCTACTGGTTCTGAGGAGGAGTCTGCCTCCAGTTTTGCTGAAGAAGAGTAGGATTCATCAGAGCCATCTGTTGCTGAGACTGAGGTGGTTCAGTCTTCTAAAGAGGCATCACCAGCAGATTCGCCCATAGCAGCTCAGCCTATCAGGTCAGCTCAACCCACTCCCTCATCTGATCCCACACACATATCCTCACCCTCCCCTTCACCTCATTCATCCCCAAAATCCCAAACCTCTACACACTCTACACCCCCAGCTGATTCCTCACCCTCACAACACCCAGTTGGCAATGAACCAGAGGAGATAGCTACCTCTGGTGAGCCATCAGCTGACCCTCAACCCCCTCACCCTGAATCCATAAACCTTGAAAATCCTAACTCCCCAACTGACCTTGCTCAACAAGCCAGACTCTCTCACCTTCGTTCAAAGGGGCCTCTTGAACGAGGAATGGTTATCACTGCCCTTGCCTACCTTTTCCTCTACATCCCAGAAATAGCCAATTACCCAGCTTACCAAGACCTGCTGGCTGATGCCCTCGCATGGGCTCAGGCAAGAGAAGGCCCAATTACCTTCTTCATCGAACTGTTGAAGGAGATTGGTGAAGCCACCTTCACTACTTGGGAGGAGATTTTGATGGATGCTTTGGAGGTTAAGGCACCATCTCAGCTGACATCTCCAGAAGGGCTTTGCAAGGTTGCTCGAGCTCTGCTGCTTAAGGATGGGGTCGCACAAGACTGCCCAGAAACAGCAGAGTCAAAATTCATTCCTCCAGCAGAGAACTTCTCTATATCTCAAGATGATCAGGTGACTACTGATATGTTAATTACAATAAAAGATTATTTTGATGATCATATCAGGGAAGTCAAGGCCACTCTGCTGGCGGCCAAGTCTGCTGCTCCATCTCTGATTGAGAAGCATGTCCATCAAGTGCTGCTGGACCACAGGAACAAGCTCAGGGAAAGCCTTGAAGACAGCATATATATCACAAGAAAGGAGCTATTCTTTGCTCGGAAGAGGATTGAGCAAACTGCTAAAGCCTTTATTGATGATGTGACTGCCTCCTTCTCTGCTGAATCAGACAAGATCAGGCTGCTGAATGCCAATCTGGAGAAAGAAATAGCAGAATGCAAGGATGGTCAAGAGGACCTCAAAGCTGCTGTTGAGAAGATTCCCACCTCACTTCCTTCTTCGTCTGCTTTTGATGATATAGGGAAGAGAAGAACTCAGCTGATATTGCTGCTTTGCAAGCTGAGATTGCATCTCTAAAAGCTGAGATGGCTTCCCTGAAGGTTCTGCTGATAGATAGTAATGGTGTTCTGTCTGCCAGGATTCAAAACGTTGAGGAGTATGTTCATACTCGAAATCTGGCACAGCAGCGGGTTTAGGAGATGAGAGATCAGAAGATGGCAGAGGCACTGCAAAGGATAGAAAAAGAGGATGAAGTAAGAGAAATGCATAAGCGCATCTGCATGCTCAGCTTGATGCAAAGCTTACCAAGGAACTGCAGCTAGCTGAGAAGGAGACTCCAGAAGAGAGAAACAAGAGACATGAGAGATGGATGAATAATCAGCTGGAGAGACGATATCAGAGAAGGCTGAAGAAAGAAGGGAAGTTGTTTCCTCAGGCAAAAAGAAAGCAGGCTGGAAGGTTTGTACGAGATCCTAATGATCCTCTTGTTGATGGTCCAATTGAAATGTTTTGCAAGGATATGTCAGCTGATCTGATTGGGCTCTGGAGGACAATAAAGGCAAGGACTTTTATTCACTTCTACATACTTAGAGATGAAGATACCAAAAGAGAAAGGGAGAAGAATGCAAAGTTCAGAGATTGGTTGAAGGAGAACTTTCCAATTTTCTCAAAGGCAGTCTCTGAAATTATGCTCAAATTCGATGTTCAGCCTGAATTGCCTGAGTTGGAGTACTTCCCCACGCCAATTGATGATAGTGGAAAGATAGATTGGGTAGAAATCCAAATGATTTAGCTGCAAATGGTGACTCGGTTTCTTCCAATACTTCCAGATACTTCTGTTGCTGCTCTGAACACCATAGAGAAGAGATTCCTCGACTGGATGCAGGTGCCGAGTGACAACAGAAAATCATTGGTGTAATAGACCAGCTGAGTCAGCTGTGGGTAGGTTGACTTGTATGTTCTCTTCTGATTAATGAAGTTTTTACATTTCCAGACAACTTCTTGTTGTTAGCTGCTTGATATATTCTGTCTAAATGATCTTATGTAAAGATCTTCTTCTCTGTCCTATCTCGATCTTGATTTGATATGTTTATATTTTGAGATCAGCTGAGTTGGTTTTGATATCATCAAAAAGGGGGAATTTGTTAGGATATTCTCATTAGAGGTTTTGATGACATGATAAACCAATCAGCTTGTAATAGGACCAGCTGAACCAGTTAATCAGCTGATGAATAGTTAGGATTAGATAGGTTCTTAGTAAGGGGGAATCAACCTTACTGCCTAGAAGATCCAAAGCTATCATAGAGAAGAAGACCAGCTAGTACTTTGAAGACTTAGCCGTTTCTAGAAGACAGAAGACTTGAGCAGCTGACACTGGAATACATGGAGTAGAACATCAGAAGAGTCAGATCAGCTGACATTTGAAGATCAGCTGAGCACGTCGCAGACAAGACAAGGACCAAGGGTCTTATTCCAGACGAAGACTTAGATATCAGTTGAGGTGCACATCAGCAGACCAGCACATCAGCTGAGGTCCAAGTATCAACAGACCGATACACCAGCTGAGGAGACAAATCAGCTGGAGTCTTGTGCTCCGCCCAGATTCTACGAAATCTTGCTAGGGTTGACTTGCGATAACGAGGAGATTCCCAGAATAGATGTTCAATCAATCAAGGGGACAAACTTGATTGATTGGGCATCATGAAGATTTTCGGGAATCATGAAGAAGATTCAATCAATCTCGCTGATTGATTGAGTCCTAATTTATGGGATTTCAGATCTCTAGTCAATTACAACGGCTAGTTGATTTGAGCCTATAAATAAGAGTTCCAGTGAAGATCTCAAGTATCGATCTACACGCGTTTAAACTTGCCGAAACTCTATCAAAATCTTCACTCGCACTCAACTCATTCTTTCATATTAATCTTTTGTAAGCTTTATAGAAGCTGTTAGAAGTCGACTGTTTTCTAGCATAGACTATTGTAAGAGACTAGTACTCTCAAATTTTGTGAGTGAGTGAGAAAGAAGTTAGTGGAGAGCCCCACAAGTCCAATTGGATTGTGGAGAGTGGAGGAGGACCTTTTGTCCGAACCACTACAAATCCTCGTGTCTTGTGTTTTTTTATTTCCTGTTATTTATCTGTGCACAAATCACTAAGAAAAGTTTTCATTAAAACGTTTCCGCACTCAAACACAGCGTACATTTTCAAAACCAGACTATCTCAAGTAGTCTGTTGTTTTTAAAATAAGCCTAAAACAGAAAAAGGTTTTGAAACCTATCAAGTCTATTAACCCCCTCCCTTCTAGACATGACTTAGTGTTTCTTTCCCTAAATACCTGCCTTTGGGACCAACAGTTTCCAAATACCCTTTACCCTCGGGCATGTAAAAAATGCATGCTTTGTGTCTCCCCACGGATCTCCGCACAACACAATTAAAGTTTGACAGGGGATATGATGATTATGTAAATTACTTACAGTGGCAATTGCTCCCTTGATGAACCTCCATCCGAAAATCTTGACTTTAGGAGGTAGATTTAAGGCCCATAATTCCTCCAACTCCTTCTCTGTATTAATTTGGCATTTGTGGACTCTTCATAACTCACACTTGGACCCTTTCTAACAGCAACCTTGTAGCCTGATTTCACCGTATATATCCCTTTCGCTTCCTCTCCCCAGAATCTAACGTCATTAGTTGGTTCCTTGTCAATTCTAGTCCTCAAAAATTGCACCTGCTTCTGCCGGGAAGAAGGCTTGACGAATAAGACCAGTATTCCATTTCTTCTTCTCATCAATAAACCTGCTCACCCTTGACCCGCGTGCTATTCTTGATATTATTCTCCCCCTCGGCCATTGCTCCACCCAAGCCCCTTTGAACAAGTTAATGTCTTTACCATCAACAATCTTCCACCACGTTCCTTCTTGTACAATGTCTCTACTCCAACACAATGATCTCCACACAAATGAGGGGTTGCTGCCCACCTGCGCTTCCAGAATGTCTTCATGCCTGAAATTCCTGGCTTTAAAAATTTTAGCTAGTTTGGATGTTCCATCATTCTCTATATTTGCTTGGCCAACATTGCTTTATTCAAGGCACCAAGATTCTTAAAGCCCATCCCACCCTCCTGAGAATCTTGGTAGGGATTCTGAAGCAAGACATGGCGTAAGTGGGAATTGAGTTAAGGACTGCCTTGATGAGCACCTCACGACCCCCTTGGGAGAACTCCCTAACCTTCCATGATTCGACTCTTGAGGCTACCCTGTCCCTCAAATAGGCAAACTGCAGCTTCTTCTTTCTCATTGAGAACGTCGGAAGACCCAAATATATTTCATGCCCCTGAGTCTGCCGAACATTAAAAGTTTTCTTGATAGAGGCCTTACTAGCTGCATTCGTGTTTGGGCTGAAGGTTGTAGAAGACTTGTCGTAGTTAATAAACTGCCCTGAGGCCCTTCCATATGACTCCAACGCCTTCTTGACCTCGTGACATTCCTCCACATTTGCTTTGACAAACACTAAGCTGTTATCTGCGAAAAACAAGTGGGATATAATTGGGCTACATGATGCTATTTTTATTCCTTGGAACCACTTTTGCAACACCAGCTTATTCAGCATTGCCGACAGACCTTGAGCACAAATAATGAAAAGATACGGGGACATGGGGTCACCTTGTCTCAACCCCCGTTGAGGAACGACGTTTCCTACCCCGTAGCCATTGATGTTTAAAGAGTATTAAACAGTGGTGATGCAGTTTTTAAGTAGCTTAATCCATCTCTTGTGGAAGCCCATTCTTGACATAACTGTCCATAAGAAGTACCATTCAACCCGGTCATAGGCTTTTGACATATCCAACTTTAGAGCTGCGTAGCCTTTCCTGCTTTTGTTGCTTCTCAACCAATGCATGCATTCATATCCTATTAAAATGTTATCTATTATCAAGCGCCCTGGTACGAATGCACTCTGATTAGCATCTATAATTTTTTCCATGAAAACTTTGAGTCTATTTGCTATTACTCTTGCGACAATGTGGTAAAACACATTACACAGACTTATCGGACGATAGCCCGTTACCTTCGTTGGTCTCCTCTCCTTAGGGATTAAGGTAATGATGGTTGTATTCCACTGATGCAAATCTGATCCCTCATTTAGTACTTTAAAAATTGCAGCCGTTATATCCTCCCCAATAATGCTCCAAGAGTGCTGGAAGAATGATGCAGTAAAGCCATCAGGCCCCCAGGCCTTGTTTGTGTTCAAGTCGAAAAGGCCTTTCCTGACTTCTTCACTGCTAAATCTTGCACATAGGTACTCATTCATCTTCTCATCAATGCTAGGATCCACATAATCTGTGATCCTCCGAATGAGTTCTTCTTGTAGCTTTGTAGAATTAAAAATATCCATGTAATATTGGAGAAAGACTCCCTCTACTTGGTCACGTTGTGTCCACCATCTGCCCGTATGATCTTCAATCCCCCTAATTTTGTTTTGATTCTTCCTGTGGGCTGCCCTCCTATGGAAATACGCAGTGTTCCGGTCACCATTTTGCATCCATGATTCTCTCGATCTTTGATGCCAAAAAATTTTATCCTTCAATTCCAAGAAATCCACCTCCCTTTCCAAGCTCCTTACTTCCTTCATGTCAGCATCTTCGTCTTCTAGTAATGCCTCCAACTTCCTTCTCATGCTTTTTAATTTAGAATTGGATTTCCCCAGGGTGTACCTATCCCATTCACATAAACCCCCAGCACACCTCTGGAGCTTCTCTAGTAAGTTGGTGCATAAACTAGCCTGTTGCCATATCTCTTTCATTATGCCCATGAAGTTATGTTCTACTAACCACTTATCTTCGAACCCAAATCTAGATTGGATACACTTGTCATCCCTTCTTTCCACAGGTCCAATTTGCAGTTTAATGGCTCTATGGTCAGAGCCATAGAATTGTAGATGTGTAACTTCAAACTCGCCCACCAGATCCATCCATTGTTGTGTTGCCAAGTATCTATCGAATCTCTCCTTTATCTTGTATTGTTTAGATCTTCTGTTAATCTAGGTATAAATTGGCCCCTTCCACCTAAGTCTCTTAATTCTTACTCATTTAAAACATCTTGAAATGCCAGCATTTGTGGATAAGGCTTTACCCTCCCCCCCTTCTTCTCTTCCTGAGTAATAATTTCATTAAAATCACCTGCAATTAGCCAAGCGCCATTGCCACAGAATTGCATTCCATTCAATTTCCTCATAAGGTCCCAACAGAATCTTCTTTGGTTAACAATGGGACTACCATAAAAACCTGTAAATCTCCAAGTAAACCCATTCACAGCAACCACAGAGTCAATATGGGCAGAAGAATAATAAAGACACGACACTTTGATTTCTTCCTTACAGAACAACAAAAGACCCCCGGCTGTGCAAGGGGATTTACACCCATGCAATAATCAAAACCTAAACATTACTTCCAACTACTACCACAACTTACACTGACCTTAGACTCCATAATAAACAAAAGGATAGGCTTATTCTCAACGACTAGGCATTGTAGAGCACAGAACGCACGCTGGCTGCCCAATCCTCGTGCGTTCCAGAATAGAAGATTCATGGATTGTGGCGGGGCTGAGTCGGCCCAACCGCCGCCATGAAATGAGTTTCGTTAAACTAGTGCTCTTCGTTCTCGGACCCCCCATTTTTTGCCCGCTTGTAATCCCCCTGCACTTCTTCTCCCTTTGCTTTTCCAGAATTCGATGCTTCCACACGCACACTTCTTCTTGCCCCTGCATTTGAGGATTTTTGCAGCGCCGAACCGTGCCTACCCCTCTTCTTTTGGCTAGATACAGGAGTTTGGCCTATACCAGTGTGGAATATTGGCATTGGAGGTGGAGGTAGTAGAAAAGGATATGGCATAATGAGATGGTTCATTGGTGATAGTAAAAAATTCTCCTGTGGTGCATTAGGTATATTCTTAACAGAGACCTCAATGATTTTCACCCCACCTGGCTTCTTCATTTGGGCTTCCCTATAAATTCCTTTCCCTTTGTCCAGCCTCTGAAAAGCATTTTCAAGCTCGTCTTCTTGTCCTCCATGTGCCTCCGTAATCCTATTTTTTTCCTCCCACAAAGCCATCTCCCTGCTCTCCACTGTTATCAACTCGTCAAAGGTCTCTACTCTTGTAGCATTGGTTGTCCCAAATCCGAGAGTCAGCGCCGGGAACTCTGCTATTGTCAATGGTTCTAAGAGTGCCTTTCCTTTTTCCACCTTTTGCTGAGAGGTACTGCCCCATGACTTATCCTGTTCGATTCCAGTTTGGCCTGCCTCCATAGCAAAAAGGGCGTCTAACACCTCCAGATCATCAACCCCCATTTGGCCTTCTGCTCTCAGCCATGCAGGAAACGCCTTTGGTGGAGTTTTTCCTGTGTCTTTCCCCATGAAAACCAGTGGGCAATCTCGATCGGTGTGGTCCAATCTTCCGCATAGGTAATAAAAAGCAGAGAGCTTTTCATACCTGAAAAAAAAACTCTTAATATCTCTTCCATAATGACGACAGTGCTCCATCGATTGATGGGTTTTCCACATCAATTAGGGCTCTAACCCGTAAACAATTGGCCCAACCCTCAGTGTCCTCTGGACATTCTACCTTAATGACTTCACCTACCATCGCCCCAAGCTTCTCTCTGACCTTTTGCGTGAGTGATCGAAATTGAAGGCCATGGACCAGTACCCAGAAGGGTACCTTCGAGAGCTTGATATCTGTCGGCCTATCTCCCTCCTTCAGCCGTTGGAGTGCCATTAGAGCGCCGTTCAGATTCCAGGGTTGATTGTATAAGACCCTGGCCATTTCCACCTCGTTGCCAAAGGTGAACATAAATAGCCTATCCCCAATTGCAGATGCTTTAAGAGAGCACGTCAGATGCCACACCTTGTTCAATGTCGTTCCCAGTTCTGGAGCCCCCATGGTCTTCGTCGTTACGAATCGACCAACAACGGTATTCTTTCCCGCGGCAAGATCTTCCTCATGGATTGTAACTTCCGCATGCTCAGTCTCCGATAGCGAAAGCTTCCCCCACAATATTTTGAGTGATTCCGTAATTTGTTGGATATCCCAAACACTTGTGATTTGATTTAGATTGGTACGAATTTGATGAAATTGTTGTAGCCCTAGCATGGCTTTATAAATTGCCATAACACCACCGAGAATTGCAAAGGTCTCGTAGCCTCCTCACAGGTTACCCTACGCTAGGAGTAATCATCACCTAGAGTAATGAACCTTAAACTGGCATTGGTTGAGTAGAGCCGGCAGAATCACCGAAGATTTTCAAATCTCCGGTGATGATGATCTCCTCGGAAAACCCCTTTTGCTTGCGTATCAAAGAAGAACTCTAAAGTTTTCCTAGAGAGAGAATTTTTTTAATTTAAGCTAGTAATAACTATTTTTTTTTCGAAGTATATTCTTTGAGGGAATTTTGATCCCACATGACATACACCCATTTCAAAATGGCCCTGTTGCTAGAATATGTTAATGGATGATTAATGGTTGTTTACATACTTAAATCTACCGAACAATCATAATGATTATAGTTGTTGTTCTTGAGAGTTATGAATAGAGAGAGAAAGTAGAGAGCTAGAGTGAGAAAGTAGTTGTGGTATTATGAAAGCTTAGAGAGAGAAAGATACAATGGAGACATATTTATAGGTTTGCATGTGTGAGGGGGCACCTTGTGAGCCTATTTGACTTTAGGTGTTGACAAATGTCCTTGACACTTGTCTTCGCTCATCACAATGCTTGTCCTACTACATATCTTCCTGCTTCCTTATATACACATTATCTATGTCCTCGGCCTAGGCGAGCTTCAAGGCCTTGTTGTTTTGAGAGTAATGTAGAGGTGAACTCTTGCTGGGTCTCCCTGGATGTGGGCGAGCTTCCCTTCAAAAAGGGGGGAAGCTCGCCTGCGAGCTTCTCTCTCCCGGGTGTAGCTGGTCATTAGACTTAGATCATTAAGAGCCTGGGCAACCTTTCTCTTCTTCTCGGCGATTATCTTTACATCGACTTTGGTCAGGGTGAAGGACGTAGCTTCTAAGCATATTGGCGACCTTCTTAATCCCATCATTAATCTCGGGTAGTTCGCCTATCAACATTTGCCCCCCAGCTCGCTCACATCATGATATTTCTAATGTGTGGGCGAGCTGATTTGTCTCTATGAATGAGAACTCTAGTGTAGGTGAACTACTTCTTGGCTAGGTGCCGAGCTTATGGGCGAGCTTCAGTATGGCGGTTGATGAGCTAATATGGTGCGAGATCCAGGCGTCGTGCACGCCTTTTTAGGCCTTATTTCCCGCACCCATCAATGGCTGTACTTTCAAATTCTTTACACATTAGTACCTGCACTAGTTGGATATTATAGATTGCCCGACGTCTATAAATATAAGAAATCTTCCTCATTTCACACTTTCACACTTCCGATTTCCAGAGCAATTTTTCCGGCGATTAACTTTCTTGCGTCCGATGGATTTTCGGGTACATTTCAAGGTAGAACTCCATTTTCTTCTTTCTTTTCTCTTTTCTGCAGATTTATTCTTGTTCTTTTCTCATTCTCTTTGGATTTCCGGGAATTTTGGATGTTTCCGATTATCTTCCTTAATATTCCGATGACTATTGCATCAACTCCGGCCAATCTCGAAAGTAATAACTAAGACTCTACCACCATTAACTCAATCATGTCTAACCAATTTTCGAGCCGGACCATTTCAAACCGTAACCCAGGAAAAAGACCAATGACCGAGACCTTGTCGATCCCTCAAATGACCCCGATATTGATCGAGTAGGGTTCTGGGGTGAGCTCAGTAGCTCACCTGGATAGTGGCGAGCTTCTTGGCGAAGTCCACTCTGATTCAGGGGAGAAAGTCACCAACTCCGGAGGTGGTGAAGAGTCGGGACTTCGCGAGCTTTGGAGGGACTTTGACCGAGCTACTGGTGAGGCCATCGCCTAGGATGAGGTGGAGGTCGCTGAGACTCAGGAAGAGGTCGCCGAAATTTGCGACCAAGCTAGCGATCTTGCCCGTGAGATTGATGAGGAGGATAATGATGATGGAGGAGTGGAGGTTACCTACGAGTACCTTCACTTCATCGACTTTCCATTTCCCAAACTCCCGGAATATAGAGGTCTCCTCGGATATTGTTCATGAGTTCGATTGGGCGGAGTATGTATGGAGACATGCGGCGACCTTCCCCGTGCCTGAGCGAACTTTCTGAGACGCTGATGGTAAATCTCACTTCAAGGCGAACGAGGTTCAGAGCATCATCAGTGAGTACTCGTTGCCGAAACTTCACAAGAAATATCGCATCCCACTGGATATTTTCTTATATGCTCCTGAGAAAAATGAACGAGCAGATATGCCTCCCCCAGGACTAACTGCCATCAACATTCACACCTTGGAGGCCGGGCTTACTCTACCCCTGCACCCCATCAGTGGGCAATTTCTGATTGATACCAACCTCGCTATTACGCAGCTTACCCCGAATGCCTGGAGCAGTTTTCTGGCGATGTTGACGATCTTCGTGCTAGAGGGTTATGAGAACCGGTTAACCACAGCGGAGATCAATGAGTTGTTCACCGTGACCCGGCTAGCCAAAGACGGCAAGGGGTACTGCTACCTCAAAGCTCGCCCGAGAGAGAAATTTTTAGGAATTCTTCGCAATAAGGTGCGCGATTGGAAGGAGCAGTTCATCTTCATTGGTGGGGATTGGCGAGCTTCGAATGGACGAGGATGACGTATTCTCTCCCCCGAGGAATATGGAGAAGCTAGCAGTAGGTGGCATATTTCGGTGTGCGTGAGTTGGATTAGATTTACTAATCTAATCTTCTCTTTTGCAGGCCCAAAGCACTATAAATCAAGTCGGGGAAAGCCTGAAGTGTCCCTTGGCTTTGATTTCATGCTGACTGTGTGCTGTTTACGGGAACAGAAGGATCGGGAGATCAAACACCTATGTCAGCATCACTGCCGAAGGCTTGCCGGTGTTCTAACCTCGCTACACCACCTTGCTACTCAGGGTCCAAATCCTTAAAATTTCCAAGTCTCCATAGCTCGCCCAATTACAGGTGAAGCTCGCCAAGTTACTAATTTCAATTAGTTTCAATTGTGAAGGTGAAGGCCCCGTAGTTGCTCTTCCACCCATTGACGTTCCGGAGGCCTATCATTTTTTAGCTCGCCAACTTCAAATGGGTAAACCTCACCCAAACCGAGCTGGAATTCCCTCTTGCACCGTGCTGGAGGCAACTAAGAAGGTGGACCTCACCAAGACGGCCCCCTCAACCGATAAAGCTTGGGGCTCCAGCTCACTGAAGAAGGCTCCACCTCATCAGCAAACCAAGGACAAGGTCGGCTAGACTAAAAAGGGCTCAGGGCGAGGCGACTCCGGTTCTGAGCGAGGTTCTCACCCTCAGACCCATCAGACCAAGCGATCTCTCCAACGTGGGGATGGATCGCAAGCAAGCGAGGAAAAAGCTTGCACTGAAAAATGACCCCGGTTTGGTCTGCGTGATGAGGACTCCGAGTAGAGTGACTGGGGTGGCTCTGGATCAGGTCACAGAGGTTTGTGGCGAGCTATCATTCCCCATTCTTCTCCAGCATCTCCAACTCCTCAAAGTGCGTCACCGCCATCTCCGTACAGGATTCCCATCCACGACGATACCCTTCTCGGGCTCAATCCCGATAGGTTTGGGTAACTGAATAGAATACTTTAGAGTTGGGTGTCAATTTTTTGTATATTTAATTTTAACTTTTCAATGATTTGTAGATATGCCCCCGCCGAGTTCCCACATCGACCGGAGGCTCTTCATATGGCGAAGAGGTGCGAAGCTTTGGCCACTGCGATGGAGCTTCCACCTGGACCAGCTCGCTGGATCTTCACCGAGGCTCCCAAGTATCTCTCGGCCTCTGAGCTCGCCATTATTGAGAGGCAGAATTCGCAGATCGGGTGAGGTTGGCCATGCACTATGCTTGTGCAGCTTTGACCGCTACACACCTCATTACTGACGACATTACGTCCGCGGACAAAGCTCGCAACGATGCCAAGGTCCTGGTCAACTGGCTGGGGGATGAGAGGAAGAAGGCCGTTGAGGAGCTCGCCGGGATGGAAGAGAAGACGAAAGCTTCCCTGGTGGCGGAGCAGAATGCCATTAGAAAGATGGAGAAAATCCAGGCAAATTTTCACCGTCAACAAGCTGAACTTGAGCTAGCTCGCCAGAAGCTCGCCGCCCAGGAAGATGAATTTGCCAAGATGCGGGACAAGGTGAACATCGTCCAGGAGTAGAATAAAGAAAGCTCAGCGGAATTCTCCCACCTTCGCGAAGAGGTCACCGTGAAGACGCTAGAGATTGCTGAGCTTCGGGGCCAAGTCGATGGTTCAATTTCACTAGAGGCCCTAGAGCTCGCCAGGGTGGTCGCCATGGACGTCGGATTCATCCTCTGCTATGCCGAGGTCATCCGCTCCTTTCAATAGGGGAGAATGAATAAGGAGAGTGAGTGGGAGGCTCTAGTGTCCGAGTTTGATGATTGCTTGGCGAAAGCCAAAATTCCTGAAGGCACTGAGCTTAACATCGGCGACCTCACCGGATATGGGATCAACCTCGACTCCACCCGGGAATGTTTTAATATCATTCAAACTTTCGAGATCCCGATCGTTGAGGCTGAAGAAGAGGTCGCTGGAGGAGAAGAGCGAACTCCCCCACAATGGAGCAGCTGCAGGAAGCATGTGGGGATGGTATGCTCGACACCAGCGAGCTGGATACCAGTGGCCTTACGGGGACCATCAAAATTTTGCCAAGACTTTCTCCCCAAGGTCGCCAGGTAGCTAGTTCGGAGGTCGCCAACCCGGAAGTCCCAGCTGAGATCGCCCCTGAGGTCGCTCAGCCTGAGGCTCCCACTCTCCCTACTCCAACTGCCCCCACTGCTCTAGAGACCTGAAGTTTTTCCTTGCTTTCTTAGTATAGCTTTTTACTTTTTGCTAAAGTAGTTGAAGCTTGCCAGGCTTGTATAGCTCTCCCAGAAGGAGCTCCTCTTTTGTAGTTTAAAGACGGTTATCTAGTCGACCTTTGTGACTAGCCCAACTTCTTATAGTTGAGAATTTTTCAAGTATCATTTTACTTGAAAGTTTTTCAAGTAATTTCAGAATGAAATCTAATCTTTTGTTTCAACTCGTTCATTTAAATTTTTACACACGTTATATCTTTAATTAGCTCATGTTTATATGTTTGCTACTTATTTATTCATTTTATTCTATTTTTTAGAAGCAAATTGTTCGTTTTACGCCGCTTTGGGCTACGAATCGTACCGTTGTTTGATTAGTACATATTCTTCGTCTTATGCCACTTAGGGCCGCGAATTGCTCATCTTAAACTGCTTAAGGTGGTGAGTTGTACTTTGTTTAATTCACTTTGGGCGATTGGGTTTCACGAACCTTGCCTTAGACATTTTAATAGTCTTTTTCGTGAATTTTCCTAACTTAGGACACTAGGTGCTTAGTGATCCTTTAAGAAGGACACCTACGCTAACCTTGGGAGCTTTGGCCTTTACCTTTGAGCTTTTTAGTTTATAACGTTCGGGACCTTGGTTCTTGTGTATTACGAAACTTCGAATAGTTGATATTTTCTGAAAAAATTTAACTTCATATAGTAATGTAATTTACACAGGTTGCCATCAACACTTCTGATGCGAACCTTCCACTAGTCTATTACAAGTAGTGGTTCACCTTCCTCTTCTGCCAATAGCTGGGTATACTCTGTTTTCATTTAACTCTTTGAACTGGTATGGGCACACGTTTGTACAATGAATCTATCATCTCGGCTTCGGAAGTCTGATTTGGTGGCACACACATGGTCTTGGACAAACTCCTCAAGGAAATGTAGCAGCTTCTTGTCTAAGGGGTATATAAGCTTTCTTATGAGCATTCGTGACGCGATGGGCTTCTTTTCATACTCCAACCCTTTCGCTGCTACTGATAGAATTTCTTTAGATGCATCGCACTCCATGTGTATGACAAGGCATTTCCTTCTGCGTCTTCAAGGTCATACGTCCCGTTTGCCCAAGCTGCGGTTACTCGGAACGGTCCTTCCCAATTTGGTCCGAATACACCCGGTGGAGTCGCTAGTTTCTTCCTTAGCACCAGTTCCCCAACTTTGAACTTTCGGTCTCGAACCTGGGAGTTTTAGTACTTCTCTGCTCTCCGTTTGTAGGTGGCATTCTTCATTTCTAACGAAGCTTTAGTTTCTTCAAGCAAGTCTTTCTCCACAGCTAAAGCTTCATCATTTTTCTCCTCATCATATTCTACCACCTTCCAGGTCTTGTTCTGAACTTCCACCGGTACTACTGCTTTCGTTCCGATGGCAAAGGCAAATGAGATTTCTCCAGTACTTGCTCGGTATGAAGTTCTGTATGACCATAGAACCTCCGAAAGTTCGTCTGCCCAGCTTCCTTTTTTGTCTTCAAGACGGACCTTCAGCACATGTTTCAATATTTTGTTCATTTCTTCTACTTGGCAATTCGACTGCGGATGGTACGGAGTTGAGTAGTATTTTTTGATATTCCACAAACTACCAAATTCTCTCAACTTCTGACCGTCGAACTGTCTGCCATTGTCTGTCACAATCGACTGCGGAAGTCTGAATTGGCATATCAGGTTTTTCCATATAAAGTCGATCATCTTTTCTTGTGTAACAGTCATAAGCGCCTCGGCTTTAGCCCACTTAGTGTAATAGTCTACTGCTACAATAACAAATTTTACACCGCCTCTGCCATGTGTAAACGGGCCGATCAAGTCGATACACTATTTTGCAAAAGGTCATGGGCTGAAGACCGACTTAAGTTGAGTAGCTGGGGAGTGAATGTTGGGTGCGAACAGTTGACACTTTCGGCACCTTCGAGCGAAGCTAATGGCATCTTTTCGTAGGGTAGGCCAGTAATACCCTTGTCTGATTGTTTTGTATGCCAAAGCTTGCCCCCCAGCACGACTTTCGAAAATTCCTTGGTGGATTTCTTCTAACACCTCGAACCCTTGCTTTTTAGACAAGCATTTGAGTAGGGGTAGAGAGAATCCACATTTGTAGAGTTGGCCGTCTACCAACATATATCCGGCTGCCTGCTTTGCTAGCAGACTAGCTTCCCACGTATCTTCTGGGACCGACCCGTCCTTCAGGTATTTTTGGATCGGAGTGTGCCAATCTTCATCGACTTCCTGCCTCCCACTCGAGGTCTGATTTAAATTATAGTAGGAAGTCGAGGGGTTCTTTAGTTTTGTGATAACGATCTCCGTCACGTCCGCTTCACCATTACTAGTAGCTAGTCGGGCTAGTACATCAGCTTCTGTGTTTTCCAATCTTGGGATCTGGTTGATGTATACTTGCTTGAACATCGAGATCAGATGCGCCACTATCTTTTGGTACATCATTATTTGTTGATCTTTGGCCTCGTATTCTGCCTGGACTTGGGATATTATTAGCTGGGAATCTCCGAAAATCTGAAGATTGGTTGCCCCCACAGCTAATGATAACCTAAGTCTGGCTATTAATGCTTCATATTCCGCCTCATTGTTGGTTGCTCTGAAGTCAAACCGAATTGCGGAGGTGAAGACTTGTCTGTTTGGGCTTATCAGTACTACACAAGCTCCTGCTACTGTGCTGGGTGATGATCAGTCAACATAGAGGTGCCACGGAACTATACGCCCACTCGTCGGATCTTGCGAGAAAGTTAGCTCGATGATGAAATCGGCGAGCACTTGTCCCTTGATAATTGTTCGGGGTGCGTAGGTTATACCGTATTGGCTAACTTCTAGTGACCATTTCAATAAGCATCCTGCAGTGTCTGGCCGGTGTCGTATTTGTCGTAGTGGGAACGTCGTTAACACCTCTACTGGATGGTCGAAGAAGTAGGGCCGCAACTTTCTAACACTCATCACCAGTGCATAGACTAGCTTCTCCATTGGGGTGTACCGCAACTCAGCTTCGAGTAGGACTTGGCTCACATAGTACACGGGTAGGTGCATTTTCCCCTCTTCTCAAACCAGGACGGAAGTAATGGCCACCTCTGATGCAGCTAGGTACAGGTAGAGCTTTTCACCAGGTACCAGCTTTGACAGGATTTGAGTATTCGCCACGTATATTTTGATTGCTTCGAAGAATGGATGACTCTGATCGCCGGATCTAGAGATGAACCGGTTCAAAGCTGCCAAACATCCGGTCAACCTTTGAACCTTTGGTACTGAGTTCGGTGCACTCATTTCGATGATACACTTGACCTGCATCAGATTGACTTCTATCCCTCTCTGGCTCACCAGATGCCCCAGGAACTTCCCTGAATGTACACCGAAGCTACTTCTCTTTGGGTTTAACTTCATGTTGTACGGGCGTAGTATGTCGAAGGTTTGCTTTAGGTGGTAGAGGTGATCCTCCTTTCGCAAACTCTTGACAACTATGTTGTCCACGTACACCTCCACCGTGTTTCCTATGTGTTGGTCAAACATCTTGTTCACAAATCTTTGATAGGTGGCTCCGGCGTTGATAAGCCCGAACGACATCCTATCCCAGTAGTACATGTTTTTGTTCGTGTAGAATGTCGTGTGCTCCTTGTCATCTGGGTGCATTACTATCAGGTGGTATCCTGCAAAGGCATCCATGAATGTCATCATCTCGTGGCTTGCAGTGCTATCTACAAGTTGATCAATGTGGGGTAGTGGGAAGTTATCTTTTGGGCACGCCTTGTTTAGGTCCGTGAAGTCGATGCACAACCTCCACGTTATGTTGGGTTTCTTCACCAGAACTGGGTTCGCAACCCACTGCGGGCACAAGGCTTCCTTGATCAACTTGTTATCCAATAACTTCTTGACCACCGTGGTTAAAGCTTCATACTTGTCTGGTCCATACTTCCTTCGCTTTTGGCGGACAGGTCTCCTCGTCGGATCTATGTTGAGCCGGTGACATGCGTGCTCCAACGGGATTCCGTCATGTCTTCATGGGACCAAGCAAATACATCCAAGTTGGATATAAGAAACAACTCCATCTTTGACCGATACGGTTCTGGCAACTCGGAACCTATAAAAAGTTCCATGTCCTTTTCTGGGTCCACCGGGATTGCTGTTAATTCCTCCATGGGAATGGCCTTCCTTTTCTGGTTCTTCCACCTTGGGTCCTTCAGGAATTCCTCCAGGTTTTCCTTCATCGTTGGTTCATGGCCAATTTGCGGTTCAAGGTCTTCACCACCTTCTTCAACTTTGGCAGGTTCTTCAATTCTTTCCGCTTCTTGAGGTGTTGGATTGGATGACCTTTCAACCTGGGATGGTCCTCCGTCCTTTGGAGCTTGATCAACCTCCATCGGTACTGTTTCTTAATCTCTCGCAGGTTCTTCTCCTTATACAATGTCGAACACTTCCATGGGTGCAGGTTGTGGATCTTGCACAGGTTCCTGCACTTGGTTAGTCTGAGGCTCCTCCACTCCGTCCATGGGTGTCGGTTGTGAGTTCTCCACCGGTTCTTCATGTTGGGCTACTTTCACCTCGTCCAGCTGATCGCCTACCTCCATCAAATCTGGCTCTATTGAAATGACGTCTAGGATGTTGGGCTCATCAGCCGGAATTTTTACCACTTCTTCAATCACATGAACAGGTGCAATATTCTTTCCTGCTTGACCATTTTTAATCTGAAGTAAGCATTCGCGGGCCTTTTTCTGGTCACCTTTAATGGTCCCGACACCTTTAGGAGTTGGGAATTTTAGACAATAGTAGTAGGCCGAACACACCGCTTTGAATTCATTGATAACAGGGCGGCCAAGGAACCCGTTGTTGGAGGACTGCTGGTCGACAACAAGGAAATCTATTAACCTAGTCAGTCTCCGCTCCGGGTCCTCGACCGATACAAGTTGGACGCTCAACCTAATACTACCTATGGGGACGGTTACAACTTCTCCGAACCCCACTATCCTAGCATTGCTAGGTTCTATGTACGACTCAAAATCACCTAAGGCATCTAAGGTGGATTTGAAGAGTATGTTGGTGAATGCGCCGGTGTCCACTAGAAGCCTGTGAACTCGAACATTCATGATGTTGGTGCTTATCACCAATGAGTCGTTGTGGGGAGTCAGAATCCCTTCCAAGTCCGCCGAAGAGAATGTCAGCTCGGTTGTGGGTTGAGCGGCGGGCTTGGAACCGGAGCTGCCTTCTTGAACCTGGTTTATGGCCCGGACTTCGGCCTTTCTTTGTCTCTTGGAGATGAAGGATTTCCCATCCTGGAGACATCCGGTAGCTCCAATCACTTCTTCGGGACCAGGAGTTCCCGTGCTGGCTCTTGATCCTGTTGAGGTTGGAGAGGTGCCCTACGTCTGTGTTGAGGACCACGTCGGTCCTCGTTCTCTTCTTCATTGTCTGAGACCTCCCTCCTTTCGATCCTGATTCTCTTGGCAGGTGCCTTTTTTACGAACTCGGCCAGCTTCCCATCCTCGTAAAATTTCCATAACTGTTTGAGGAGGTCACGACATTCGCTGGTGAAGTGACCGATAGATTGGTGGTACGCACAGAACTTGTTGGGGTTGAGCTTCATGCGGTCTTGACGAATCCTCCTAGGTTCGTTTAGCATGGCTTTGTCCTTGACCGCAGCAAAAACATGGTCAACGGAGACGGTGAGTACTTGGTTGAGTTTTTCTTTGAACTTGTCTCCGTCACCAAATGCTTTCAAGTTCCGGGGAACTTTCTAAATCCCCCGGACTTCTTCCCGTGTGGCTTTTTCTTCTCAGAGGCACCGACCTCTTTCATCAAGGCCTCTTCCATGGCTACGTACACCCCAGCTTTGTGTCTAAACTCGGTGTAGGTGTTCGGGCATGCAAGGTGCATCTCTTTCCAGAGTTCGGTGCCCTTTTTCAGTCCGGCCATCACGGTCACAATCTTCGTGTCCTCGCTCATCGGTTCACCTTCTAATAGTATTTTATCAAATCTTTCTAGGTACTGCTGGTCCGTCTCATTCTCGCCTTGGTGTATGTTGGCGAGCCGGTGCTTATGGGTTAGATAGGACCCAAATTTGGGAAAGTAGGCCAAGAACTCCCGCGTGAGTTGGCCGAATGAATGAATTGACCCCGGGGCGAGTGATGAGAACCAGCGGTGAGCTCGGTCCCCGAGGGACAGCGAGAAGTTCCGGTATTGAGTGGCATCGGTGGAACCTACTGAAATCATGTAGTCCGCATACTTGGCCAGATGGACTTTTGGGTCAGATTTGCCCTCGTATGCGGACATCACTGGAAATTGGATCTTCTTTTGAACCGGTGCTTTGAGGATGGAAGGTGCCAACGGGGATGCAGGGAGAGAGGTGGCATCGGGTCCGCCGGATTTGGAAGCTTCCTGCATCTGTAACAGCTCAACAACCTTCTTTAACGTGGCCAGCTCGTCATTATGAGCTACCTCCTGTGGAGGCAGTTAGAAGGTCGTGCGCCTCGTGGACGCACATCCCCGTAGTCCCTCGCTCTGAGGTAGCCCTTCTGTGCCGGGCTGGAACTGACAACCTCCGTTGGGACCAAGTCTGTCGGCCACCGGCCTCCTTAAATGATCGTGGGCGGACCTTCGGGGCTATAGGTCTGATTCTCCCCTCCGGGATGAAGCAGGGGCCACCACACGTTCATCTTCTTTACGTCTAGGCCCCAATCTGCCCTGGAGGACCTCCCTTCTCTGAGATTGGTGGGTGGCGGATGCCCCAGTGTAGGCTAAAGCTCGTCCATCTCGCGAACTTGGCCTCTCCACCACCTTGGCCTTTTCGGTCCATTCTCTGTTCAGGCGAGCTTGAGCAGAGCTTGCCTCTTGTTTAATGGGTAGGTCGTTGGCCTGCCCCGGGTCTGGGTGCCCTGAGTAGGCCTTGTTTGTTCCCTGGCATCGTTGGCAGGAGCACGCCTGTACCTCTGGGCGAGATCGCCCTGCTGCATTTGTTGCAGCCTCTGAAGAGTAGCGATAGTTTGCTGAAGCTCGTCCGGGTTGTTGGCGAGGTTCCTGAGGGCCGAGTTCAGCTAGTCTTACGCCACGATAGCTCGCTGGGGAGCTCGCGGAGCATTGTTTTTCTGAGGAGCTCGGTGTGAGGTTTCCCCATCCTGTCCTTTCCACGTCCTTGTGGTAGCTGAGGTTTATTCTTTTGACATTTTGAGGTTTTACGGTGAAGGTCGTCAAGGTCGTCGATTTCCAGTCAAGGTAAATTTTCTCCATGTTTTGCCTAGCTTTGCATACACACGAATTGTCTAACATTTGGTTTATTCATTTCTACACATGCGTTTGAAATCCTTTTTGTCACGTTTTTAGTCCGAAATGTTGGGAATTTGTCCGGAAACTGGAAATTTAGTGTATATCTTCAAGTGTTCTTGAGTTTTGCCAAGAACACCTTCAAATATTCGAGTTTTCTCACAAATTTTCTCTCAGCTTTTCAAAATCGAGGGTTCGAACCCTCTTTCTAGCGCCAAATTTTTGGTAAAATTTGTTAATGGATGATTAATGGTTGTTTATATACTTAAATCTACCAAACAATCACAATGATTATAGTTGTTGTTCTTGAGAGTTATGAATAGAGAGAAAAAGTAGAGAGCTAGAGTGAGAAAGTAGTTGTGGTATTATGAAAGCTTAGAGAGAGAAAGATACAATGGAGACATATTATAAGTTTGTATGTGTGAGGTGGCACCTTGTGAGCCTATTTGGCTTTAGGTGTTGACAAGTGTCCTTGACACTTGTCTTCGCTCATCACAATGCTACCTCTACAATGCCTGTCCTACTACATATCTTCCTGCTTCCTTATATACACATTATCTATGTCCTCGGCCAAGGCGAGCTTCAAGGCCTTGTTGTTTTTAGAGTAATGTAGAGCTGAACTCTTGCTTGGTCTCCCTGGATGTGGGCGAGCTTCCCTTCAAAAAGGAGGGAAGCTCGTCTGCGAGCTTCTCTCTCCCGGGTGTAGCTGGTCATTAGACTTAGATCATTAAGAGTCCGGGCGACCTTCTTCTTCTTCTCGGCGAGCTTCTTTACATCGACTTTGGTCAGGGTGAAGGACGTAACTTCTAAGTATATTGGCGACCTTCTTAATCCCATCCTTAATCTCGGGTAGTTCGCCTATCAACAGGCCCCAAGCATTTCAGTCTTGATCCCACTTCTTTTTTCAATTCGTTTACAAAAATAGTTTCAGAAGATTCAAATAATATGAAATTCATCCCATATCATCAAACACCATTTCAAAATTAATGGAGAACTCACGTTCTTTGCTTATGCTCTATTATTAAGTCAAATAATAAAAAATCAACACAAAAAATGCATACTTTGTAGAGATTACTCCAAAAAAAAATCCTACATCCGAACTCGCGAATCGTCGTCTTCTTCACCAGGTAAAGTGAAAAAATTTACCCTAGTAATGTTGTGTGGAATAGGAATACGGGAAAATTCAAAACATGATTATGGTACATTCTTCTTCATTTTACTTAAGATTGGAGCCTATTTTATGTTCACTAGGGTTCATGTTTTGAAGTAGTTTACCAATCGACCATGCTAGGGTTTATGATTTTAGGGTTTGAGAATATTGATTGATGATTTATGTTGTTAGGGCTTATTTCTTTGTATTATCTATTCGAACATTGAACAATTTTTTCGTTTTGGTTTATTTTTTCATATTAGAAGTTCGAATATTGATTTGAGAATATTGAATACTTTTTTGTTGGTTTATTACAGGTTCGGAAACCACTTTTTATAGTTTAAAATTGTATCATGGTGGAAATATGCTTCTTTTGGGCAGTAACTACGAGCATAAGTATGTAGGTGGTGAAAATATTTGTTGTACAATATTTTGGGACTAAATCTTAAACTAATATAGTCGATGGAATATTAATGGCAGTGTAACGGTGGGACTATTTCTGTAAACAAAAAATATATGTGACCAAGAGTGAAATGCTTCGGACGATTTTGTATGGGGTACGTGTCCTTTAGGACCAAAAGTGCAATTCCCTCAATATTATTTTTTGCACAGAATCGATTTGTAAATAGTATCAATCTTGTGAACTAATTTGTAAGTTTTACTTCAATAATAGAAGCTATTTTTATCGAAAAGTGTAGATTGATTATACTAAAAATTGTGGATTGATTATATTGGGAAATTAACACGATTATCAATTTTTTTATTCGATGTTATTTGCAATAGAATAGTCCAGCTGATGACATCATCAGGTCTATTTTGTTCTCTACAAGATTAAGATTTGAATTGATTAAATAATATTTGACGTCAACCTAGTACAGTACTGAATTTTCCTAAAAGAATATGTATTCCGTGAAATTTGTTCATAAGTTTTATCTTTTTTTATTAATAAGTAAAATATATATATTGGTCTCAGGCGATCTCATTATAAAAAAAATTATATTATTATTGTTGAAATTTTTTAATTAAAACTAAATATCTGATAATTTAATTGGTATTGTTTGACCAATAAAATAAAGATAATAAAATTAATTTCTCAGAAATTAATTGATACGAGCGTGTTCTACTCATGTGGTGGATGAATCTAATGTAATCATACTCACAAAACTAATTAATTGTGAGTGAGAAGTTGAGTCAACAAAATCAATAAGTTAATACATTTGAATTAGGGAGAATGTCCAGGTTACAATATAAGGGCATCATTCAAGGGGAAATTATCCACCAAGTCCGTTAGCCCCACTGATAACCCAACTCCCCTTAAGAATAGTTGGGTCCACTGATAACTCAACTCCACTGATGAGGAATTGAGTCTACTGACACTCAACCCCACTGATAAACTCAACTCACCTATCAACCGCTCCATTAACCTGACTGATGGTTACTTTATTGGAAAGAGTGCCTAAACCGCATTGCATACGATAGTAAGTGTTTTGTTATTTCTCGGGGGATGAAGTGAAAAGTATTCTCATGAAAAGATAAGATTTTAACCGCCATGTCTCTTAATCCTGGCCTTTGAGCTCGGTTCATCCAACTTTCCACATTTGGTAATCCTTAGAACTTAATTGGGAAGATAAATCACTTTATTTTCCTAATTATTACTTTCCTCTCAATCATTGATTAATTTCTCTTCAGATTAACTCTACCATTGATTGACAGTATAAAATAACCTCCTTATTCACAAGTTACCCTTCACAAACTTAGATTTTCGTTACCCTTCTCACTACCATTCTCATTTCCCTACTACTCTTATTTTAAAACCTACAATGGCCCAAGAAATCTTTATTGACATCGAAGAACTCTCCAAAAGTACCAATTTCTGGTATGAACCCATTGTTTACTTTGATCATCCCAAAGTACTCTCGGATCCTAACCAACATCACATAAGAGAAGCCCTAGAGTATGTTGAGGATGTTGGCTTAAAATGATTCTTGGTGAATGGTCCAGAGAGATGCTATGACAGATAGGTCCTTGAGTTTTTCTTGGGGATGGACAAGAGCAGGACCTCAATCTGGTCCTCTGTGAGTGATGGATAAGAGAGAGACCAGAAAGAACAAGAAGGGAGAGACTATTTCTGGTCTAGTACAGTACAAACACAAGTTCTTGCTCAAACAAGAAGATCTCAATGACTTCTAGGGTTGCTAAGTGAGGGCTTGGACCCTGAAACCTTCATGGCTGGAGAAGAGGAGAAGTTACTTGCAGCCATTATCAAGAAAAATGAGCATTATGTTCCAAATCTAAACAAGAAACTACTCAAGCCTAAATTTGAGATTCTGTCAAAAATTGTTGGGAAATGCCTCCTTGCAAACCAGGGAAGCATTGAACAAGTCAGCAAGGTGAAATTGAGATTCACGGCTGCCATTGTGAACACCAGTGGAAGAACAAGGTTCAACTGGCACACTTTCTTTATCTAATCTTAGGGTTAAAAGAAATAAAATGAAGGAGGTAAAAGGGAGGGTAATAATTGAGCACAGGATTTGTTATGCTACCAAAGTCTGTCTGATACTTGAGAAGCTGAATCTGAAATATACATTTCCTGATTCAAGACCTTGGAACAAATCCAAAATCCTATTCAACTCTGAGAAACTATTGGAAAAGATGAATGTTGAAGTTTTTGCATCTTCAAAGAGGAGGGAAGACACACAGACCAAGCCCACTATGGACTCAGTGGAGTCCTCTGATGACAACCCTCCTGTTAAATTGAAAAAGAGGGCTCTGAAGCCAAGTGAGAAGATGAAATATCACAAGGAACAAGAAATGGAGAAAAATAGGAGAAAATTGGTGAAAAAATGTTATAGTGGAGAGCAAGGCCATGAGCAGCAGCAGCTCAGAACAAACTAAGAATTCATCCACTCCCTCTTCAGCTGAAAAGTCCACTGAGGAAGAGGAAGGTTTGAAATCTCCTAACCATTTACCACTTAACACTGCCCTGGAAAGAATAGAGGAAGATATAGAGAAATATGAGGAGGTTGAAGACTCCGAGGGCTCTCAATAGCCCAAAGAAGAAGCCAAACAGACACCCACTGATACTCAAACTCAAGTAAACCCCCACTGAAGTCTCTCAACAGGCTGAAAGTGGAAACCAATTGAACATCTCATCCCCACAGGCTACTGATATGGTGCATGTCCACACCATTGAAGATGATGAATAGGCTGGAGTCCAATACACATTTCTGGATGTGCTAAAGGAGGAAGTCCTCAATGAATTGGAAACACTTTACCCAGTGCTTAACGCTCACCTAACCCTCAAGAAAATGTTTGAGAGGGTCAGGCTACTGGTAAAGATCAAAGATCTTCATCTTTATAAGATCTTGGAGGTAGTAAGAGCTAAGGGGGAAGCTATGTGGAAGAAAATGAAAGGGAAATACTTGAGTTTGCTCAAGTGAAGAAAACTAGCCTGTTGTTAGTAGAATGGGACTTTGGCAAATTAGTTGCAAGGAAGCTTGAGGAGGCTAGACTAATTGAAGAGTCCAAGGAAGAATCTAGGAATGATGGAGGTGATGGAGCTTGAGATAGGGCTGAGAGAGCCAATCCACCTGAAGAAGCTATGGAACAGCCCACTCAACAGGAGGCAGGTTAGGTTAGTGAAGCATAGCCTACTTCACTACCTCAGGCGAGTGAGGATCAGGCTACTCCCAACCAGCCTGATCCTTAGGGTACTCAGGAGATCATAGAGAAAGTTACCATTCCATCACCTGAAGATACCCCTGTTGCAGAGATTGAAGGGGCTATCAAGGTGTAATTCAGGCTAGTGAAGAGTCCATGGAATAAGGAAAAGAACTGGTCCTAATACCAAGCACTTTGCCAAGTTGGAGATATTGGAGACAATGCTTCAGGAATAGTTAGTTGAGACTGTTGTTCTTGGGGATCATATTGATGAGCTCAGAGGATCAAGTTCTACCCTAATCCTAATCACCAAGCTATCAGCGTATGTGAACAGCATGGAAATGAATCTGACCAAGGAAGTAAAGGGCTTGAAGGACAAGTTTGAGCAAGAAAAGGAAGCAAATGCACAGGCTATTCTTGCTCTTAGAAGGGAGATTGAAGCACCGAGAGAAATGCTGATTCAGGCGACCATCAATTCTATAGCTGGTGGCCTGATGAACAAGATGGATGAATATATCAGAAAGAGGGAGGAAGAACTAAAGAAGGAAATTCAAGAACAGGTAAGGCAAGCACTCTAAGTGTTGCCTACTCAGGATGCCACTAACCTGATTATTGAAGAGAAGCTGAAGCCCTTCACTGACTTTGGAGTCGATATTGGCTACCATTTGAAGGCCCTAGATGAGGAAACTGAACATTGCCTCACACAACTCAGGGTTGTTGAACAAGATTAAGTAAGACAGTCAGTTGCTCTTGCTCAACTTTCAAGGAAAGTTGGCAAGAAGAGAGAAGGGAGTCAGGGGGCTGGTAGAGACAGACCTATTGGACGAACAACAATTGGGAGATCAACAAGAAAGAAAGGGTCTGATCCTGAGAAGGAGGTCTTAGAAATCAACACTGAGATCAAAAATCTGGTAAAAGAAAGAGAAAATCAGATAGCCCACATCAAAGGAAAAGAACCTGCTGGAAAGGGAAGGGAGACAAGACTCTCTCGGGCTAAAGAACAAATTGTGAAAGAAAAATGACTAAGGCAGGTACAGAGGAATGGGAGCACTGAGTCTCAGGGGACTCAGAAGAAGAAGAGAGTAATGATTCTTCAGGATGATGAGGAGGTTCAAGAGCTCGCAGTGGAAAACCCACCACCACTGAGCATGGCGACTCAAAAACAGCCTAAAAAGGTCAAGTCCACTGAGGACCTTTTCAAGAGTAACAAACTCAGTCCTCTAGCACAGGCAGTAAAACAAGGAAAATTCATGGATGAACACAATCGGGAAAAGGCAGAAGAAAAGAGAATACTCATGGAGAGTGGTCAGCTGACAAAACCACCACCCCCAAAGAAGCCAATGAACTCTTACTGGAGGGTGAAGGCTAAGAGAAACAAGGCTCAGGCTAGTGAGCTAGTAGCAAAGTTCCCTCACATAGATGCATGGACTCCCAAGGATCTCAATGATCAGTGGGAAGAAATGAAGAGAGAATTTGCCCACTCATACTATGTAGCAGGAGAGTTTGAAGGAATGGAGGCTGATGAAGTGTTTCGTCAGAAAATGGTGGAGAACTGGCCTGGAATCTATGCTAAGATTCTGATTGTATAGGAACAGCACAGTGGAGGTCAGCCCTTCAAGGCTCCTGGTCCAATCTAGTATCTACCCCCAAGTGATGTTAGTGGGGAAGTCAATTTGCAGGAAGTTATAAGTGAGTGGATCATGATTTGCGACCAACTGGGACTAAAGGGACACACCCTCGAAGTCATGAAGAGGAAGTCTAAGTTGAAGAAAAGAGTCTTCCATCAGTATGGATTGGAACCAACCTTTGCCAGTCTATGAACAAGTCTGTTGTGGAGAAGTTTGATGAAGGAAGTGTCTACGGAAGAGGAAGTCTTCTAAAAAAGATTGTTAACTAGTTTACTTATTTTTATTTATAGGCAAGATAGTCATCACTTTTGATTACAGTTGTTTAGTCTTGTATGTTTTAATCTTTTTATCATCAAGATAATATCTCATTATCAGTTACGCTTTTGCAGTACTTTACATTACCCTCTATATCTGTCTGACTAACCTGCAAGTTTTAAAGAAACTTAGAAATTTTTCTAAGTACAAGTCTACTGATGGGGCTCAATTTAACATGTTAGGTTTTGGTCTTATCAAAAAGGGGGAAATTGTTGGGAAATGAACTGAGGAATATTTTAACGTGATCCCAAAACCCCTAATACTTGATGTAAAAACAGTTGTAAGAATTTAGAAAATTAGCCTAACTGTTAGGATGCTAAGTTATAAGTTAGTCTAGAAGACAGGCTAGTATAATCAAAGAACAGGCTACCTGAAGACAGGACTCGCCTATATCATTCAACTGACCAGATGAAGAATTGATAAATATACCTACCTCTGGAGAAAAGCACCTCAGAAGACTAAGTCCAACTGACCTGAGAAACTCTCCTGATTGCACGTAGCATGACTCTTAAATTCGTCCACTACATTAAAGAAGATTATTGCAACACTTAAATGAAGTGTTAAATGCAACAAAAGAAATGTTCTAAGTCACATGAAGAAAATGATAGTAGACTTTATTATAGCCGTTTGACTGGTCTGTGGTACATTCAAATTAGACAAATAAGAAGCTGCCACCTATGTACGGACCTGACACATTCAGACTGAGCTATCAGTACCAAGTTCAGAAGTAACCAACCACCTAGGATTGTACAAAGTTCAAAGGCACTGCATTAATTCTAAGAAGACATTTAATGAGCTTTCAACAAGTAATACTTAGAATTGACTACATGAAATCTGAAGATCATTTTTGAAGAACGTTGGTTTACCAAAATACAATAGTTTGAAATCCTTCTCTCCAACGGATTATTTTCAAACTATGTCTATAAATACAGAAGTTGAAGTTGAAGACAAGGATGGGAAACATTCAAGCATATCATAATTCAAGCTCTCCAACGTTTAGAATATCCTTCAAGCACTCAAAAATACAATTGTTTCCCAAGTGCTTGCACTTATAGAGCTCAACGCTGTATTTAGGCTGACACTGTAATATCCTAGAAGCATACTGAGATAGCTCAAGCCTAGATATCAACCTTCATTGTAAAAGGTTATCTCAACATATTTTGGAAAACACTCAAAGCCTCTAAACTATAAAAGGTCTAAGGTATAGAAGAAGACAAAGTCTACAAGCTTAGAAAGGCTCTATATGGACTAAAGCAAGCTCTTCTTCTCCACGAGCATCTTTGAATCTTCAAGACTGCAAGGTTCCCCCTTACACTAACCTATCTAATCCTAGTCTACTAATCAGCTGACTAACAAGTTCAGCTGGTCCTATTAAAAGCTGAGTTAGTTTTTATATCATCAAAACTCTAACAGAATATCGTAACAAATTCCCCCTTTCTGATAATGTTAAAACCCTACTAAGCTGAGATCAACACTTAGAAATTTTTTACTAATAAGTAATAGGACAAAGAAAAAGATCTTAGATAAGATCCTTTTAGACAGAAAAATAAAGACAACTGACAACAAAAAGTTGTCTGAAGATAAACTTTTTATTCAATAAGAAGAAGAAAAGGTTATAATAGCCTACCATCAGCTGACTCAACTGGACTATTACAAGATCAGACTGCTGTTAGAATATTCTTCCTTTCCTCGACTGGAACATGATTCCAGTCATAGTACTTGTTCTCGATCTTCTTCAATGCAGCTAGGGACTTATCAGAAAATTTAACACCCGAGTTCCAGCTGTTATTTTCGT
The DNA here is from genome assembly GCA_026898435.1 of Prunella vulgaris. NCBI lineage: Eukaryota > Viridiplantae > Streptophyta > Magnoliopsida > Lamiales > Lamiaceae > Prunella > Prunella vulgaris. Next base: position 827,962 of record JAPKLY010000128.1, on the reverse strand, counting down.
CCCCTAACTTTTCTTTTTGGCGTACCTTGATTGTTTTTCTAGTTTAGTCCCTTAAGTTTTGTGCTTTAGAATTTTATCCTTTGTTTAGTATTAGTTCTTGATCCTTTTAGTATTAGATGACCTTTAGAACTTAAGTTGCAATAATTTTTGGATTTAGAAGTAATACTTAAGTTCGAATCATTAAGCTTTAATAATATTTAGAGTTTTAATCCTTTAAGATTAGAATTAATTAAAAATTAGGATTTAATTGGGATTAGATTTTATTTTCTCCTTAAGAAATTCGAATTTATAAAGAGAAGGATTTTAGGAGAGAGGAAATTCAAAGTTTGTTACAAGAATGAGGGTAAATTTGGAAGAATCAAGGTTTAGAGTTAGTTAGAGTCCTAATATTTGATTAAGAGATATATGATGATATTTATGGGCTTAAATTTCAAAATTCAGCCATAAGAATTATTAAATTAAAGTCTTAAGGTTATTAAATTATTATATTGGAGATATTAGAAAGATTTGCCAAGATATGACTAAGATTTCCCAAGATTTCATCCTATATGTTCATTATTCCTTTTATTCATGGAAATTCGGTCATATTAAATTTATTTCCACCAACATATTATTTCTAAGATCTTAACCCGAGATTTATCCATCTTACTTCCACAAAGTTTCGGTCACTTTCAATTATTATTTCCAAAATATCATTCAAACTAAGATTTCATTGTTTAAGTCCTACAGTTTTCGAATTTTCCCCTATTACAAGTAAGATATATTTTATTTTCCAAGATATCTTCAAGATTTGATCATGAACCAAATATTTCTTTCCTTCCCTATAATTTTCGTCCAGCATCTATTTTTCAAGCACAATATTCATTAAATCTTCATATATTCATCAAGATATTATGTTAAGCAAAATATCTTTCCATCCTATAAATATAAGACCCTTCTTGGCATCAAATTTACACCTACACATTAGTAAATTTCGAGAATATTGAGAGAGAAAGAGAGAGAGAGATACCGAAAGTTTTAGAATTAGAGTTTGTGAGAATTCGAGTTTCACTTGAGGAAGAGGAAGTTGGAGGATCGATTCAAGAATTAGGAGGCCAAATGTACACACACAAACCGTCTTTCTTTCAAAGAAATCAAGGTGGGGATTCATGGTGAAAAAGTGGTAAAATGGTTCGATTTTTAAATATTTAGTTTGATGTGTTTATGTGTTTATGTGCTAAAAGAATGGATACTCTTATGTAGTATCAACCATTGGGTGCTCTTAAGTAGTGCCAAATTAATGGATATCCTTATGTGGTATCAAAGAATGGACGCTCTTACGTAGTGTCAAAAGAGATGCGCTTAAGTCGTATCAAAGAATGTAAAAGTTGGTATGTTTTCATGTATGCATGTCCTTTATATTTAGACTTCGAACTAACGTTCCCCACGGAGTGATTATTTATGATTACTCACCCCTTTCACCAAACTATTTTTCAGATTATGTTGAGTAAGGGACGAGGTGGTCATGGTGAAGGCGTGTGGATGTGGGAGATAACGAAGAGATGAAAAGATAATTTCACATGAAAGTTTGAAGCTTACTTAGTTTATTTTACTTTGATTAAATTTCGGTAATTTTATTTTAATCGCATGAAGGATTTAATTTGGATTTTATGAATTTATGATTATTCTGGTACTTAGACATTATTTTATAAAATTAGACTTTTGAAAAGATTTATCAAATAGTATGATTTTATTTTATGTGATAGGTTATGGATTATTCTAAGTATTAATCATGTTTTAGAGTATTAATTTGTTAAGAATTTAATTAATTAACATATTTATGGTTTAGGGCAGAAAAATATCGTGCCTTATGTGTTTATGTGTTAGGAATTAAGTTGCATGTGAAAAGATATGATTTATGGTCCTATATATTAATTAGAATCCTTAATTTTGCATCACTAGAATTAATGTTTTATAAGTCCATTAATTCTGAATTTTTCACAGTATAATTTCCATGAAAAATTATGTTTGTAAACTAAATCATGATTTTATCAATAGTAGAAGTCTAGGGTCAAATTTTAGTCCTTTAATTACCTTGTATGCAACTTTTATGAAAGAATCAAGAAGATTTCGTTAATAAAATATTTTTATCAGTATTATATGATTTATTAAATATTTTAGACGTGATTATTTAATTAGTAATATGAGATTTGATAAAAGAATGAATTTCTAATAAACTAGTGGACTATTTTCGAAAAATATAAGTTCTACAGCTGTATACGAATTTTTATCTAAATTTATAAGTTTAAACTGATATTATGTGATATGTTAAGTTGGAATTATTTAGGTTGCATGTGGATTTAATTATTTGGGAATTATTATTATGTTTAATAGTTATTATTATTCAAGGCATGTATTTTTTTGTGTAAAGTTTTTATTTGATGATTTATGTAAGAGAATTATGTTTTAAATTTAAAGAGTTTTAAAGAAAATAAAAAATTTATTTCAAAGATTAGTTAGTTCACGCCCAAAAAGATTATTTTCAAAAATTAATAAAGACTTCCGCTGTTTATAAAAACTGGGGTGTGACAGAAAACTTATCGAAGTAGGGCACGATGAGCTCTATCCACATCTTTTCGATGGCTCTCCAGTCTAGCTTACCCATCGGATCTATAGGAGTGTCAAAGTACTCCAGCTCAGGGAACTTGGCTTGTGTGTGAACTTCAAGCATCTCTTTATCAATCTTCTAGTAGAAAAAGGAAAACCCTTTGTATAGCTAGCTCATGAATTCAACATTCCTCACCTTCTCATCAATAATTGGATCTCTGATGATGAAGAACTAATAGAAAGTGTGGATCTTGATCTCTTTCTATTCCTGCACGTAAGATGGGGGTAGAAGGAACTTAATGGGTCCATCCAACAGAGGCTCATTAGGATCAATATGTTCAGTTCTGAGCCTCTTGGACTGAGTGACGATCTTCCCAAGCTTCTTCATCTTGCAGATGTACTTTCGGTTGAGCTCTTTGGCCATTTCCCATTTATGATGTTTGATCATGTCTTCGGCTGTCTCTCGGACCCCCCACATCTGAGCTTCTTTAGCTAATTTGAGGTCCAGATCATCATGCATTCTCTTCCTTTCTCCTCATGCTTCTTGTTGCGCTTGAAGAGTCTGAGCCAGCGCAAGGGACTTGCCTTCTAGCAGCTTCTTTCTTGCAATGTCACTTTCCTTCAAATACTCTTCAACGCTTTCTACCCTAGCTGACACGACTCCAATGTCATCTGCATTCTTCTTGGTGTCAGCTTAGGTGGACACCATCTAGCTCTTCATCACTTTCATCTGGTTTAGTAGAGATGTAACATGTGCCTTCAATTGTTCTATCTTCGTAGTATGCTTGTGAATCTCAGCTGAATTCTTCTCTTCCCCCTTTTAATATCATCAATATTAGAGGAGGAAGATAGAATTGAAGGTAAGGGTAAGTTTCCTTCTACTACCGAAACTAATCCAAGAGAGCATATTAATGCTATTTCTACTTGCAATGAGTTGAAGAGTGAGGTGTTGAAAAGAAATGCTATGGAAAATTTTCATCTTGAATTGGTGGAGGAAGCAAAATATGATGAGGAGAAAGATTTTTTTGTGAAATGTGATGAAAAAGTAATGGGGGTAGTTGAAAGAATGGAGAAAAAAGATAGGAAAGTTGAAGGGGTAGAAAAATTAGGGGGTGAGGAAAGAAAGGTGGAAGAAGGGAAAGTGGAAAAAGATGTGAAGGTGGAAATTTCGAAAAGAGTGAAAGATAAGCTCGATGATAGATTCAAGAAGTTCTTTGAGATTTTTACAAAGCTATATTCAAAGATGCCCTTTCTAGAAGCTATTGAGGAATTACCAAATTATACAAGGTTTTTGAGGGATGCTATGGCAAGGAAAATGAAATCCAATGAACCGGAAATGGTTAAGCTTACTCATGGGAGTAGTGAGTTGATACGAAAACATCTACCTAAAAAGCTTAGAGATCCGGGGAGTTTCATTTTGAGTTGCCACATTAAAGGAAGTAAAAAGATGAAGGTCTTGTGTGATTTAGGTGCAAGTGTGAATATGATGCCACTTTCTATTGCTGAAAAGTTGGGCTTACATGAGTTGAGGCCAGCAACGATTAATGTGCAATTGGCCGATGGTTCTAAAGTGAAGCCTAGAGGGGTGATAGAAGATGTGGTTGTTCATGTGGGGGAGTTCATTTATCCCGTTGATTTTGTTGTACTTGATATCGATGAAGATGTTCGAAATCCTATCATCTTTGGGAGACCTTTTCTTGCTACATCGGACACGTTGATTAATATCAAGCGAGGAGAGGTTACTCTTGGAATGAATGGTGAAAAAGCTACTTTTTCAATCCATGACAATTCCGAGTGTTCCCCAAAGAAGATTGAAGGAGAATTGAACAAAGTGATGCTAGATGGGATGGAAAGTGATGAAAAGGCAAAAGATAACATTCTTGATCTTAAGAGTGAACCTTGTGTTGATGATCTTTTCGAAAAGAGAAAAAAGGTGAATGAAGATAAGGGGGTTACGCAAGTGGTGAAAAATGTGGTGAAGAAGGGATGTTTTTTTAGAAGGAAGTTGAGTGATGTAAGTCACTCAACCCTTATTGATTTTGATATCACTTGAGCTTTATAGCGTCCGGCTAGGGGACGTTAAATCCAAGCGCTAGGTGGGAGGCAACCCACCCTTATATCCTTTTCGTATCCTTTATTGTTTGTGTTGATTAGTTTTGCTTTTTGATTTTAGGGGTAGAAGCATGAATGCCATTTTTAGCTCATGATTTTGTGCTTTGATTGCTCTTTTTGGATTTTGTGCTATTTTGTGCAAGAATAGATTTGAGGAGCATATTTTGTTTAAGGTTTTGAGATATACTTGTTGTGGGAATTGATATGGATTGTGCATGGTTTATTGAACTTGAGTTTCTTGATTAATCACTCTTTCCAAACTTTATTAGGATTTTTGATCCGAAAAAGTTTGGGGGGTGTGATTCGTGATTAATTTTTCGATTAATTGCTCATTTTCATGATTAATTTGATGATGTTCATGACCATTTATGTTACATGTGGAGTTTTAAGTTGTGTTGTGTAGGAAAATGGAAGAAAATGGCTTGAAAAAGGTGAAAAGAGATGAAAAATCGAAGTGGTGCAAAAAGAGCTTTGGTTCGTGCACCCATAAGCATTGATTCGTGCACCCAGAAGCTCGGTTCATGCGACGGTTCACTGGTTCGGGCGAGAGTGGTTCGCACGAACGCTCGCACGAGTCCGGTTCGTGCGATAAGCTTGCTGGCTCGAGTGACGATGGTCCACACGAACTCTCGCACGATCCCGGTTTGTGTGGCCGTAGGTTTGGATCGTGTGGCACCTTGTGAATCCAAATTTGACCAATTTTTGGTCCAACTTTGACCACACTTCCCTAGGTTTATCCACTTACTCTTTGTCTTCATTTCCCACTTATTCCACACACAAACACACACTTCTCTCTTCACTCTTGCACTCCATACTCTCTCAACACCAAGAAGGAGAAAGTTGGAGAACATTTCCATATCTCAATTTCTACAATTTTTCTCATCAATTCCTTCCAAAGGTATGTTCTTTTAACTCTCTTCATTCTATTTCTTGCAATTTTATTGAAATTCCATGGTAGCATTGTCTAGAATGAGAAATTTAATTTTTAGAGTTCTTGAGCTTAGTTTGGGGATTTCTTTATTCTAGTTTAATTTTGAGCAATTGTTGATGAAATAATGCTACATTGTTGATGAGTAATCCATGGGAGACCCAATTGCATGCTAATTTTGTGAATTATGGACTTAATTGATGATTGGATTTTTGAGTGTAGGCATAGTGACGAATTTTTGGGAATGTTATGCTAAAATTGGATTGTCAAGTTATTGTTGTGCTATTTGTCAATGAGCATGAGTATATTGATGCTAGGTTGAGTTAATGATGTTGATTCACCTATGATTTTTGCTTATTTGAGGTTACATTGATATGACATTGGCATGACTATAAGTTGCATGATTCCCTTGATTCTAGAATTAAGCTCATTTTGTTCAATCCATTTTACTTGGTGAATGTAGTTGATAATGAATTGAGTGTAGTGTTCTCTCTTTGCTCATGTATATAATTCTTCTAAAAGTGTATTTGATTGAGCCTCATTTTTCATATATCATGCTTTGAGCTTATTTCTTGTAGGCTATGTCTAAGAGAGGAAAAGGTAAGAGCAAGGTTTCGAGCTCAAGATCTAATAAAGAATGGAATGATCCAATATATGAGGAAGAGTGTCTTAAAGAGTGTGGAGAATCACCTACACATTATGGATTGTTCTTTGAGGAGAAAAGGAGCTACTTTTTGAAATTTGCTCAAGTCTGTGGTATTGATTTCCAAGCGGGGAGATATTATGATAGGAGATCCTCAGAAGAGTGTAACTTTGGGAATGACATTGAAGAGTTGTTTGCTAATATCGGATGGAGCGGATTGCTTGATCTCCAACATTTTGACTCACAAGGAGTTAAACATTGAATTCTTGAGCACACTCGAAGTGAGAGAAGTGGATGGAGTTCCGATTCGAGCAAGATTTCGGATCAAGAATGAGAGCTATGTCATGACCACAAATCAAATCAATGAGATTTTCGGGTGTGAAGAAAATGTTGAGAAAGGAAACTTTTATGCATGGGAAAGGTTTACTAGAGCTCAAGAAATATGGAGAAGGATTAGCGATGATGAGAACTTCAATCCTCAATTTTCTAAGTCCTCTAGCCTTGTCAATCCTATATTGTATTATGCTCACCGGATCATAGCAAACACGGTCTTTGCTAGAGTTGAGCCGAATAGGGTGAGAAGTGATGGCTTGTATATCTTGCATTCGATGCTCACTTCTAAAAAGGCGGACTTCGGGGCCTATCTTTTGAAGAATATTAGTCAACAACATGTGCGGACTAATTGCGCCTATGGAGGATTAATTGCATGTATTGTTCAAAGGGCTTGTCCTTCACCCGAAAGGGAAGGTGCAATGGGCGCATTGATTGATGTTGCATATTTGATAAGGTCTAAGAAGTTTAAGAGGAAGGTGAAAGTGGTTTGTGTTGTAGGGCGAAATATTCATGACCTCTTTCCCTTACTTGAGTATGAGCTACTCACCATCAAGAAGAACGAGAATTTGAAGCTCGATACACCCGAGCACATTAACTTTAAGGAACAATTTCATCAAAGGATGAACAAAAGAGCAAGGGGTGCTTCAAGTTCTCAAGCACAAGAAGAAAAGCATGTTGGGGAGGAAGAGCCTATGCAAGAGGAAAACCCTTTCGAGCAAGAAGGATTTCGTGTGTTTGAAGGGTTGACATTCAATGAATGGGGGCATGAAGTTCAATCTTTGAGGATTGATGTTGGTGACCTTATGAATGAGTATTCGTGTCTACGTTCAGATGTCACGAGGCTCACTGACAATTATCATTCCCTCAACACCACTGTGGACTCCGTTAATAGGACTGTGAACACAATGAGCAATAACATGAACACAATGGGGACAAACATTGAGGAGATCTTGGAAGCACAACGAGCTATGATGCGGTGGCATATTGGTGAAGGGCATTTCACTTATCCACCGATGGACCCCCCTTCGTGAAGTGACAATTTATATCTAACTTCATAAGGATGGGTAACTAATTTTTCTTCCTTTATCATGCCTTCTATCTCGTATTGTTAGGATTTGAACTTTGGTTTGTAATGATTTTATTTGATGAGTGTGGTATTTCTTTTTAGGTAGCTTAGTCCTCTTAGTATTTGATAGATGATTGATGGATTATTGATGATTTGATCTTAGGATTGTTGATGCTTTTATTGATTGTGCTTAATTCGTATGCATTGCTTGATATTGTCTTCACCTCTTTGCCAAACTTTTTAGACTTATGGTCCAAAAAAGTTTGGGGGGGTGTGATCATTTTGCCATTCTCTTCGCAATGCTATATTTAGGATGATTTTGACTGCTTGTATGATGTTTTGACCATATGCTTATGATTAGGTTGTTTTACTTGTTATTTTTGGCCAAATTGTTGCTAAGCTTTGAGTAGTGTGGCATGAGATATGTTTATGGTTGTGTGGATGAGTTGAAATTTCATGTTGGATGTAGTAGAGTTATGGTTTGATTCTTATCTTGTCTTTTGTGCTATGGATTTGATGATACTTGAGATTTTGATGATATGAGCAATTTTGATATGAGATGAGTCATGATCACATTATACCGTGAGGTTTTGAGCCATTTATGCCCGTTTCAATCTCGAACGGATGATATTTTTCTTGATGTGAGTCCACACATGTACATTTTACTCTAGAACTTGGCTTTAGTCTTGTTTAAAACTACATTCGACATTGAATTCACATAATATGATTTGAGGCCATCTTTGATCTACATTGAACTACTTTGCCCTATGAGCCTACCTTGATATTATTATCCATTGCTCACCATTTTGTGCCTTTAGACCTTTCCTTTGGCTAACCACACTTTAAGCCATTTTCCTTTCTTTTTGGAACTCTCTTGTCCCTATGATTAGTAGAGTGAAAAGAAGGAAGGAAGATTGGTGATATGATGAAGAACATGGTGGCCTAAAGTGGAAGGTATGAAGAATTTTATGCATGGATTGAAATTTTTGAAAAAAAGGCAAGTGCTAGCAAAGCATGAGAAAAAGTTGACTTTTGTTGAAAATATGGTCAAGTTGACCTTTGTTGTGAGTATGGCTAAAAATTGCAAAGAAGGGAAGAATGATCTTGAAGTGTGATTTTGAAGAGCATGAAGAATGTGCACAATTACATGAAGATATGAATGATTATTATTTGATTCCTTCTATGCTTTACTAATCATACTTAGTCACTCTAATCCATATCTATCCTTCCCTACCAAAGAGCCAACATTGCAACCTTATGAAAGTCCTCAATGATTTGTGAATGATTTGTCATTCTAAGTGGTGGAGAATTTGAGACTTGAACCAAGCTTATGGTAGTATTTGTATCATTGTGTGAAGATTGAGAGAACCTCAAACACTTGAGAGATGAGCTATACACTTCTATGTGAGGATCATGACTTGTTGATTTCACAATTTGTTCATTGATTCGATTTTGATTGTTGATTTGATGAAATTGCATTATAGACTTGTTTGATATTGAGCTATGATTCTATGGCATTTGATCTTGTGTTTGATGCTTCATCGATACAATTATTCCCCTATCTTATCGCTTCGTTGCTCGAGGTCGAGCAACAATCTAGTTTGGGGGTGTGATTAGGGTCATAATTGCATGTTTTTGTAATCATTTCTATATGATTTTGATATTCTTATGATCATATTTGACCCTAATATGGTATAAATTGTGCTAATAACCCTTTTTGGCTAGAAAGTTGTGATTATAGGTGAAAACGAGCAAAACGAGGAAGAGACGAGCAAGTTTGTAAAAGTTCAGAAAATGTGAATTGATCCAATGAAGACAAATGTGATACCATGTCGAAGAGTTCGAATAGAGGGTCGCAATGAAAAAAGAATCGAGTTAATCGGAGCTCTAGAACTCAAGATATGAAGAAAACGAGAAGTCGAGGATCGATCGCACAAGTCGAAGCCGGGTTCGAGCGACCACAGGCCAGACTCGTGTGACCATGGGCCACGTTCATGCGCCGAACTTCTGGTTCGGGCGATGACGAGCCGCACGAACACTCACACGAGCTTGGTTCGTGCGGTCACCTGCTGGAGATCGTGCGATGGCTCGGTTGTTCCATTTTCGAAGGGCATTTTTGTCTTTTTGCGCGTTTAATTAGGGGCATATTGGACCAAGCATTGTGGGCACTATAAATACTCTTAAGATCAGATTCTCAAGGGAGCCAAGTCATAATCCAAGACATATTTCTTAGATTAGAGAGAGAGTGAGGTAGTTACTTGGAGGTTTCTTAATAGTTCTTCGCACAAATTCTTAGATAACTTTTGATCTACCGTAGTGATCGTCGATCTGTTTATTCCTGCATGCTCGTCTGGTTGTAGGCTACATTCTCACCGATCGAATTTCAATTTCATTCGTTGGATTTCAATTTAGCATTTTAGAGGTAAATAGTATCTTTCCAATTGTCATTGTAATAGGTAAATTTCTTTACATTTCTTTCTTAATGATGAATGTTCCTAGCATAATTGTTCTTAAGTTTACTCAATTAGCCATGGGCTAATTTCTTTATGTGTTAGTGTATGATTCCTATGGAGTAGTGAAGTGATATGTTGATCTTTTGAATTATTTGAATTGTTGTATGATCAATTCTCTAATTGGAAGATTTGTATGAATGCTTGCATGTGTAGATGATAATAGGGCCATTAGGGAGTTAATCTCTTGCGAAAGTAGAGCTTATTTCCTAAATTCTCTTGTATTAAGGCCAATGCATATCAAGTGTTTGATGAAATTCCTAAGATAGTGAGAATTATCTTTAGTGAATTAGATGAACAATTAGAGGCTTTAATATGTATTAGGGAAACCTTTTTGCATGTTAGAGAGGCTTGTCCATTGATTATACACAATCTCATTGAATGATAAAGTGATACTTCACTCACGATACATAGGATAGTACACTAGCACATTTCCTCACATTTGCTCACTTTGCGAACACAAGGTGATAGGTAGTTTACTCTTTTGACAAATTAGTAGACGATAGATACCCTTGCCTTTTATTGCTTTGTTAGCTAACCAATCGAAACAACGAATTATCATTCAAATCCTCGTCTCCTTGGGGTTCGATATATTAAAACTTGGTCAAGCTTACCACGCTAATCACGAACACGTACACTTGTGTGAGGACTAATTTACACCGAACAATGGCCATACTAGACCTTCTATTATCAGGTCAGCTACATTAAGGTGGGCTAGGATTGAAGGGGTTTGGTGAAAGATGTGGCATGTGGCTAGGGTGAGAATCCCTCTTTCAATCACACCTTTTGGGCAAAGATTTGAGAAGGTGTTGGAAAGGAGGGGGAGATGAGGGTAAGGCACAGGATAGAGGGACTAGATTGAGTGGGGTTGTGACGCAACGGGAACGTAACGCTCAAAAGGGATTCACAAAAGGGACTAAATTAATTCATCAATAATCAATTCTAAAAGATCTCAACAGGAAATATAAATACTCTGTCTCAAATGAAAAGCCCAGCAAATAAAAGTTCCCTAATATAAAATTAAAGCCCATGCAATTAAATAAGTCAAATAATAAATAATAAAGGTAAATCTTCAAATCACGGTCTCTTCTCCATCATTCTCTCCCCCATCGGAACGATTCGCCCTCGAATCGGGATGGGTCTCTTCTCCATGAAAGTAGGGTATCAGGTGCTTAACATTAAACACATCGGAAGTTCGCAAGGTGGGTGGTAAACGCAGACGGTAGGCGTTGGGATTGATCTTTTCCACTATCTCAACTGGTCCAATCTTCCGGGAAGCCAATTTATTATTCTCACGAGCAGGAAAGTGATCCTTGGTGAAAACGGCCCAGACTAAATCTCCAACATCAAACTCCACATGTCGACGCTTGAGGTCTGCATGCGCTTTATAGCAAGTATTGCTAGACTCAAGACGAGCCCGGGTGGACGCATGTATTTTCGCCAACTGTTCCCAATGCGACACAGCACGATCATCCGCATGAGGGGGCGAGGGTAGATCTACAAGGTCAACAGGACCGCGGGGGACACGACCATACACAACCCAGAAAGGAGAGAAGCCAGTGCTACGGTTCACGGCAGAGTTATGTGCAAACTCAGCCTGACATAACATCGAGTCCCAAGTGCAAAGGTTATCACCCACTAAACAGCGCAACAAGTTACCCAAGGAACGATTAACAACCTCCGTCTGACCGTCAGTCTGGGGATGATAAGCACTACTGAAATGAAGTTCAGTGCGAGCGAGGCGCTGTAGCACCCCGTCCCGTTTAATATACATTTTACCCTTCCTAAGAATTTTATTTATATTTTATTTCTATTTCCTTAAATTTTATTATTTCCTCTTATGTGTTACTATGTGATTTAAATTAATACCATGTTGTAAATAATTATGTGGAAAAAAAATGTATTTATATAGATAATTTATTGTTTAGAAATTATCAATAAAATAAGAAGTATGACTAGACGAGTATACTATTATCACGCGAAGGACAAGGGAGTGAGTCGGCCGGAAATAATACTAGCACAGTCTAATAATAATAATAATAATAATAATAGTAATAATAAAAATATTTATATATAAAAAAAAAACAACAACAACAACAAAATATAATCAAACGAAGCATTTAAAACAAATGTGAAAAATTTATACTTACGAAATATTTATTTCAACGTATAAATATGGTCGTTTAAAATAGCCGATATTTATAATATTTTTCGTATCTTTAAAATACGACCCCATTACGATTAAATAATACAATTTATATTAAATGCGTGTAGCAAATACAAGTGGTAAATAAAATGTGGTACAAAAGGTAAAAATATCTAAGGAAGTAATAGTAAAAAAAAAATTTACTTGGCCAATATTTTTCCACACGTTTTTTTTTTGTTAATGACCACCAATTAATCTTGGTTTCCACTTTTCCAAATCCTCAAACCTGCTTCCTCTCATAAGACCCTCCTCTCACTCCCTCTATATATACACTCCTAATTCCTGCAACCTCACTTCACTCGGTCCCTTTCCTTCAACTCTTATAATGAAAACAACCTTCCTCCATCATCCTTAAGTAGCCAAGCCATCAGTAGATAGCAAGGGATCTTCACTAAAGACAACAATCAAGAAGAAACTACAAAGGTTACAACTATAAACCTTGCTATGTACTTATATACATCGAATTTTAGATCGTTCCTCATGTTACGATGCTCGGAAAATTATGAAAAATTTTCTGTGACTTCTTGTATGACTTAACTACGTTCTGTCCAAATTTGGTAGTGTTTTGAATTAGTATTACGGAGTTATGAATTTTGAAGTCAAGGTGGTTTTTCTCGACTGAACCTGTGATGGGTGTTCTTCTTTGGTTCGTTTTTATAGTTCTAGCTGTAGGAAAATTATAAAAATTTTACTACATGACAAATTGATGATGGAATATAAAATATCCGAATTTCAGGACCATCGGAGTTTATATCAAGGAGAAACAAAATCCTAAAGTTGACTAATGTAAATTTGGACCAAATTGTGACATCAGTATATGAGGACCCAATTTCTATGATTTAAAAAACTCAGAAAATTATGAAATTTAGTGTGTTAATCCTCCATAGATATTTCTAATACATATCCAAAAATTGAGATGATCCGACTTAAAACGAAGGAGATGTGAATTTTCTAAATTGAGGTGTCCTGAATAAGAGTGAACTTAGGAGCAGCTATTTTCAGCTTTCGTTTCTTTTTTTTCGGCCATGTTAAAATCTTGATATTTTTACTGAGTGATATATTAATGATTAAATACAACCTGTGTAATTTTCGTGATGATCAGACTTAGGGATAGAGAGAAATAATTTTCTGAAAATGATGTGTTCAGCTTCAAACGATTTCGGTGATGCCTAGATTAATTGGCTTGATTCCTATAGTTCTAGCGACCAGAAATTTATGAAATTTTGTCTGGATGTTCGAATAGAAGTATACTATGTTCTTACAAAGTTTTGTGATTTTTAGAGTTGATCCTGAGGAGATACCGATTTTTTAAAAACATGTGTCCAGATTGTACCTTTGTCAACGTTTTGCTTGAGTTATCATGTTGAATGAATCATTTTCTGTGAAGTAAAACTTTTATCATGATCTATACTTGTTAAAGAGTCACCATGTTCAATTTTATAATTTTTAGAACTTTATAAGTATTTTTAATTCAATTTTGTTTAGACTAAGAAGCAATGGTGTAGCTGAAAACATGTGGAAAGAATTTAGGGGTAAAATCTCATAAGGTCCAACCTAGCTACTTTGAACACGTATATCTTCTACCTCGTCTGTTAATAAAATAAAATAAAAATATGCTGATAACCTTGAGCTGAAGTAGTATAAGTCTACGAAATTTGACACTCATAGGATCCATATCTTAGGAGAAATAAATGTTTGAAAATGGAATAAAATGCAAGGAAACATTGTCCCATTTAAAAAAAAAAATTGAAAATGTAACTTTTTTTCATATTCTTTTAGTATTGTAACAAATCATGTTTATGTAGTATATACGCTTATGGGTTATTATAACAAAAATTACGAATTTTTAAAAGTGCCTGAAAAATTGTAAAATAAGTTGCGACGTTTCTTTACTTACTATGACAAACTTATTAAAACTATACTTAATCTTATGTCCTTAGAAAAAGATCACTTTTTCTCATAACTTATCCTTAATACTTAGACACTTTGGGAATGTAAATATTTTGTTTTGTAGTTTAGATATTTATAATAAAACCATAAAAAGGTTAAGAAAAGCTAAAGAACTTTGAACTAACTGACGAATCAAAAATCTCAAACGAACAAACCAAACGGAAGGACAATTTCGTGAGACTTTATATATTAATCGAGATTTCTTAGACAACTTATAAATGATCACTAAAGATGAAAGAAAAACTGTGCTAGGTAGAGTGCGGCCCAAGTCAGAGCTCGGACATACCTGCTACTCCTAATATCGAAATACTCTCAAGAAAGTTTGTAACTTTATCTAAAAAGTTAACAGGTGGGTGATTCGTTATGCATTTAATTCGTCATGCTGGTATATTCTGGACTCGACTAAATAAGCAAAATAATAAATAAATAAATAAATAAATAAATAAATAAATAAATAAATATTATACTTGAGAATTAAAATAGAATATATATATATATATAATATGTGATGTGTATATTTGCATTATGTGAATTGCTCATATTTGATACTTACACGAATGCATGATAATAATAATATTCTGTGCGCATGATTTACAAATTTAGTAAATCTTCCCCACAATGTGAAATGACAGTTTTACGAGAAAATAAAGGCAGGTTACATGATCACATTTTAATTTGTAGCGAAAGGCTACCAGTGGTCCTGATTAATAGGTGGACCGTGCGCGGCCACAATAAATTAAGTTTCAGGACCACACTGTTGTGGTATTGGCCACCAGTGATCATGTATGCTATCATTGTGGTAGAAAGACCACTAGATGTAAATTTTGGGGAGATTTATATTATCTGGAAATATTTTTGGCAGATTAGGCCAATATATGAAAAATGATCTTTTGGCAATAGCCCAATGTGAAATAAGTTCAGTAATATTATGTGAATTGATTGTGTCTGGTTAATTATTGTATACAATTATTATCTATGTTATACACGTGACTTGAATTCATGAAGAATCCATAATTGGATTAATATCACATAAAGAATGAGTACGTTATTATTATGATACTTCGGACGTACCAATCCCATGACGGTTGCAAGTCATCCATACGTGAGATTAAATTCTCACGCCCCTTTTTTTAACACCTTTTGCAGATTTCGCTTACGGGGAGCAAGGACAGTAATGATGACACAAATAATTTCTCAGTCCGACTAAAATTATGATACTACTTTATAATCAAATAAATGATATTGAGATTCTTGTTCAGATGATATATTCTTATGCCGATCGACAAACTTTAAGTCGTTCGATGATTATAATTTTTTAAACTAAAGACTTACCATGTATTGTTATGAAAATTTAACCCTAGATATATATGTTAGACATGTTTAATAAAATTACAACATCTATTTATTTCGTTGAATAAACTCCTTTTTATACACGTGTTTTTCACATATATATGTATATGTGTGTGTAGTTTAAAAAAATGTGTTCAATTTTTGTAGCAACAATAGCACCTCCAATTCTAGTTATTTAGATTTGGGGTGCTACAGGCGCCAAAGGCCACGCCAAAAGTGCCCCAAGAATCGGGTATCCCGATCGGAGATAATAGAAGTGGAAAGACCATTGAGGCGGTACACATCACGAAAGTAGAGCTGAGCAACGTGAAGTGCATCGGAAGTCTTCTTATAAGGCAAGAAGTGAGCCATTTTGCTAAACCGATCGACAACAACAAAGATCGAGTCGAAGCCCCGCTGAGTACGAGGAAGACCAAGGACAAAATCCATGCTAACACCTAGCCAAGGTGCATCCGGGATAGGTAGGGGGCGATAGAGACCAGCATTAGTGGCAGTCCCTTTAGATACATGGCGAACATGGCACCGAGCAACATAACGAGCAACATCCCGACGCAGGGTAGGCCAAAAGTAATGGGCATGCAAAAGAGCGAATGTGCGATCGCGCCCCACATGACCGACACCGTGTAGCTCCGAAATAAGCTATAAACGGAGGCTGCAAGACAGAATACACAAGCGGGTCCCGAGAAATAGGAAACCCTGGACAAGCACAAAGTCTAGAGACTCACCTGCAGCCAGTCGAGTTAGGATGAGTGAAAAGTATACATCGTCCGCATATAGGTGTGAGAAAGTATCAAAACCAGGAACTGAGATGCGCATATCCAGAAGTAAAGAATGACGATGACTAAGAGCATCCGCCACACTGTTAGAAGCACCGGATGTGTGACGAAGCACAAAAGTAAATTGTTGTAGGTACGCGGCCCAAGAGGCATGTCGGGCAGAGACGTGATCCTGGCTAGCAATTTACTTCAAGGAGTCATGATCAGTGAACTAGATAAATTCCTTGTGAAATAAATAGTATCTCCAGTGCCGCACTGCACGCACAACAGCGTAGAACTCAGCATCATAAGCACAATAGCGAGAATGAGGGCCAGTAAGTTTCTCACTAAAGTATGCAACCGGACGGCCATCCTGGCTGAGGACCGCACCAATACCGACCTTCAAAGCATCACAGTGTAACTCGAAGGGAGTAGAGAAGTCTGGTAGGATCAAAATAGGTACAGAGGTCAGCTTACGCTTAATAGTGGCAAAAGCATTGTCGGCAGCAGACGACCAAATAAATGTCTTGCCCTTCATACAATCCATAATAGGTGCCATAATGGAACTGAAGTGTGGAATAAAGCGTCTGTAGAAAGATGCCAATCCATGAAAGCTGCGAACAGCAGTAATAGTTGTAGGAACCGGCCAATCCCGAATAACTGCTATCTTAGCATCATCAACAGAAACTCCAGCAGAAGAGATAAAAAAACCAAAAAATAAAACCGAGTCAGTGAAGAAAACACACTTGTTAGGAGCCCCATAGAATTTCTCAGAACGCAGAATATGAAGGACTGCACGCAGGTGATCAATATGAGTCTCCACAGACTTACTGTAGACCAGGATGTCATCGAAGTAGACAACCACACAAGTC
This sequence comes from Prunella vulgaris, assembly GCA_026898435.1. NCBI lineage: Eukaryota > Viridiplantae > Streptophyta > Magnoliopsida > Lamiales > Lamiaceae > Prunella > Prunella vulgaris. The sequence continues at coordinate 810,651 of JAPKLY010000128.1, read as the reverse complement.
CCAATGAGAGGACGAAAGGCCTGACTCATGACACGCATGAAGGTACTCGGAGCATTTGACAGGCCAAAGGGCATAACCAGCCACTCGAATAGACCTTCCCTTGTCTTGAAGGCCGTCTCCCACTCATCCCCCGGCCGAATCCGAATCTGGTGATACCCACTGCGAAGATCAAGTTTAGAGAAAATAGTAGACCCGCTCAGCTGGTCTAACAGGTCATCCAGGCGAGGAATATGAAATCTTTAACAAACCGTAATCTTGTTGATAGCCCGACTATCAACACACATGCGCCAAGAACTATATTTCTTCGGAGTGAGCAAGGCAGGAACTGCACAAGGACTGAGACTCTCCTTCACAAACTCACGTCGTAACAGCTCCTCAACCTGACGACGAAGTTCCGCATGCTCGGCGGGACTCATCCTGTAGTGAGGTCTGTTAGGCAAGGCTGCCCCTGGAACAAGATAAATCTGGTGCTGAATGTCACGGAGATGAGGTAAGGAATCCAGTAACTCAGAGGGAAATACATCAGAAAATTCCTGCAGAAGAGTCTGAGCTATAGGAGAAACCGGGGTAGGAGCAGATACATCGTGAGCAATAAGCAAAAAACATGGAGAACCAGATAATAACTCAGCTTCGAAAGCAGTGCGGGACAACAACATAACAGCAGAAAGATCAGGGGGACTTGGCGGCAAGCCAGAGGGGTGTAACACAAATTTAGAACCATCCACAGTGAAAGAATAAGTATTGAGATAACCATCATGTACCACACGACGATCAAATTGCCATGGGCGTCTCAACAACAGATGGCAGGCGTCCATGGGGACCACATCACACCAAACAGTATCAAAGTAACGACCAGTAATAGAAAATTTAACTTGCACCCTCTCACAAACAGTAATAACAGTATCACATCTTAACCAACCAAGATTATAAGGGTGAGTGTGGGGAACCGTAACAAGTGATAATTTAGAAACAGCAGCAGCAGATATAACATTCTCACAAGCACCCGAATCAATAATGAACTTACAGACTTTTCCATTGATAGTGCACGTGGATTGAAAGATGGAGTTACGTTGCGTGGGTGTAACGTCGGTCTTGGGTGAGAGGCAGGCACGATGGAGTACCAATAAAGAACCGACATCGCCCTGTAAGTGGGTGGTGGAGTCATCGGGGATAGGTTCCTCATCAAACACGGGCGGACCGTCATAAGGGACGTCGATATCACACTCGAGCATGAGGGCGCGTGAGCTGCGCGGATGTGGACAAGCAGCCATACGGTGGCCCGGGTCACCGCAATTGAAGCATCTACCCGATAGAGAAGTGCGGGGGCCAACCCCAACAGGTTGTGGCCGAACTGGGGTGGGGGTAGAGGGTTTTATCGCACTAGCAGGGTTGTCACCCGGTGCCCAACCGCGATGGTCGGTAGGGGCCGCCGGTTGGGCGGGCGGACGCCGCATATTTGTTGGAAGGAAGACAGAAGGTGAGCCCCGAGATAGTTAGGCTTCAGCCGCCGTCGCTCGCTGGTGCGCATCCGGCAAGGTTTTAGGCCGCAGCAGATTAAGGGTATCTTGAACAGGGAGACGAAGGCCGGCGATGTAACGCGACACCATCTGGGAAGGCGTATCACGGCAATCAATCCGCGTTAATAACTGATAAAACTCAGACGTATAATCGGCAACGGAGCGAGATCCCTATTTTAGGGTCAAAAATTTATGAAACTGGGTGCAGTCGTAATTGAGGGGGATAAACTCCAAGGACATATGTTTGTAAAATTTTTACCAGAGGGAGATGGGGGCCTTGCCCTGGCGGATACGGGACGTCCGCAGATTGCGCCACCACGTGGCTGCGCGAGAACGGAGGCGGGTCACCACCAGCGCGACGCGGCGGTCAGGGGGAACCACTCTAAAATCCAAGAGGTCCTCTGCCGTATGTATCCAATCGATAGATTCATTGGGAGAGCCATCACCGGAAAATTCGGGAATATCCACCCGGAACCCTTGTTCCCAGCGAGTGTCAATCAGAGGCGGTGGGGCTTTGCGAGCGATGGCTGCAAAGGGGTTTTCCAGCGTAACAGTAGCTTCATCATCCGTAGGCGGATGATGATCTGATTCCGTATCACGGGGAGGAGGTGCAGCGGTTGGGGCATGGGCGTCGGATGAGTCAAGGCGGGTGAGGATGTGTTGTTGTTGCAACTGCATAGCATTTAAGGCCTCTGTGAGGGCCTGAACTTGGTCGTGAAGGGCAGTCATCTGATCCTGGAGGGTAGTAATATCTTGGTCACGTTTGGGAGGCATCGTTAGGCCCCGGAACTGACTCCGGATACCAACTGACGCAGTGGGAACGTAACGCGCAAAAGGGATTCACAAAAGGGATTAAATTAATTCATCAATAATCAATTCTAAAAGGTCTCAACAAGAAATATAAATACTCTGTCTCAAATGAAAAGCCAAGTAAATAAAAGTTCCCCAATATAAAATTAAAGCCCACGCAATTAAATAAGTCAAATAATAAATAATAAAGGTAAATCTTCAAATAACGGTCTCTTTTTCATCAGGTTGGGTCAGCTGGTGGCTCATCAGAGGGACCCATATCCTCTGGTTCATTGCCAGCTGCAGGTTGTGGTTGATCAGTTGATGTATACTGTTGTGCATCAACTAATGAGGAGTGAAACGGTGGTGGTGGGTTTGGTGTTGGGTCTTCGATAGGTTAGAGGTTCAGGCTTCTTGGTTGAGTATGGCTGTGAGGTAGATGGTTCGTTGATGTCTGGGTGTGAAGTGGATGGGTTTTGCGTTTGTGGTGGGGAGTGTGTATCATCATCTTGATCTTTTGAAGAAGAATCTTTACTAGAGTTAGAAGAAGAAGATGATGGGTTATGGGGTGAGTTTTTGGGTGTGTGCTGAGGTGAGTTGGGGTTGGAGGGGATGAGCATCAATCCGTTGTCCAATTGGAGAAACCTCATCTGAGCAGGGGATCACCACCACATCAGCTTCTTCTTGGGATGCATCCTCAGCTAGGACCTCAACATCCGCAACTTCTACATCGTATAATCCCCTGTACTCGTCCATTTGAGGGGAGTCACCTCCACCTGGGTCCTCAGCAACATCCTCAGTTGAGGGCTCATCACACAACATAGTTTGACATTTAGCTGCTTTCTACTTTCGTAGAGGACAGGCGCTTGTTGGTCCAAGATAAACAATAACAGGTGTATGGGGGGGGGGGAATACACCTGTAAGTACAGATTTTTGAAAATATGGGTTTTACAGCGGACTTAAGAACACAGGTGATCTGTTAAAAGGTCAGTGGACTTGAAAGGTCCCCTGATAGGTAACCTGTGTGTTTGATCAAAGTTTAGATTTAGCAGCGGATTTAGTAAACACCTTTTTAAAGATTTATCAACACACACAAAAGAATAAAGCAATAAGAACACAGGGGATTTATAGTGGTTCGGAGTTAAACTCCCCTACATCCACTTTTCCTGATTTAACAGGAGAATTCCTTAACCTCAGGAATTCCTTGTTTTAGAGGGTCAAGGTGCACTGATCAAGAACAACTTCTCTTGATCTCTAGGATTTTCCCTGAGTCCTAGTCCTCTCAAGATTTCAGACTGAGACACTACTCAGCTTACTTTCTTCCAACTCGCAGCCTTGAACCTTTTTCAGTTTAAGGGCTTGAGTTCTCCAACTAAGGTTGAGATAACCCTTTTACAATGATGAATAATATCTAGGTTGGGTTATCTCAGTAGGCTTCTAAGGATATTACAATGTAAGCCTAATTACAGAGTTGAGCTCTAAACAATGTAAGCACTTGGGAAACTAGTGTGATTTCGAGTGCTAGAGAATTGAGATGAACTTTGGAGAGCTTTAGATTTTCAGATGAGCTTGATAGTTTCCCGTTTTTAGCTTCTTCTTCAACTGCTGTATTTATAGACTTAATTCAAAAGACTATCAGTTGGAGAGATAGTTTCAAATTAAGCTATTTTGGTAGTCCAACGTTCTTCAAAATCTTTCTCAGATTTTGGAATGGTCAAATATGTCAATTTGTTGTAGTCCAACGTTCTTCAAGATCTTCTTCAGATTTTCGATAGTCAACTCTTAAGCATTAATGGTTGAAAGCTCATTAAATGCCTGCTTAGAGTTAATGCAGCCGCCTTTGAAATCTGTGCCTTTCTAGGTTATTGGTTGCTTCTGAACTTGGTACTGACAGGTCAATCTTTTGTGTCAGGTCCATACATATGTGGTAGCTTCTCTTTGGTCTGACTTAATTGTCCTTCAGTCCAGTCAAACGGTTATATTGAAATCTTCTGTCTTTTCATCAGATGACTTAGAACATTTTATTTCTTGCATTTAACACTTCATTTATGTGTTGCAACTACCCTCATTTAATACTGAAGTGTATTAAATGCATCAGGCTTGTTCTTCAAGGGAGTTCTTCAGGTCACCTTACTTAGTCTCCTGGGGTGCCTTTCTTCAGAGGTGGTTGTATCTCCTAACTCTACATCAGGCTAGTTCTATCTAAGGTAACCTAATTTTTATAACTTAGTTTTTCTAAGTTTTTGACATAGCCTCCTAACAGTTAAGCTATTTTTCTATGCTTTTCAACTCTTTAGCTTATCAAGGGAGTCTTTGGGATAATATCAAAACATTTTATTAATCATTTCCCAACAATTTCCCCCTTTTTGATAAGAACAAAGACTTTACTGACTTGACTACATATAAGTGGACTTGTACTTAGAAAAAAATTTAATTTTGAAAATTCCCCCTGAAGGTGTACGTGCAGGTTAGTTAGGCATTTCATATAAGATAGTGCAAATGCCTAACAAATAATGAGATATTATCTTGGGCTCAAAAGGATAAGATATTTTCATTAAATGAAAGTTGATTACAGTTTACAATCTTTCTTACTGTAATCAAAAGTGATACCATCCTGCCAATAAAAGATAACAAAAGATAACTTCTTCAACATCCTTCTCCTTCTGTCTTCTGTGCACTTTTTCAAACAAGCTTCAAAGGTTGGCAGAAGTTTGTTCCAGACCATACTGACTGAACACTCTCTTCTTCACCTCCATCTTCTTTTGCATCACCTCAGGAGAGTGACGCTTGATCCCAGTCAGCTCACAGATTAGTAGCCATTCACCCAAGATCTCCTGGAGATTGATTTCTCCACTTGCATCCACCGGAGGCATGAACAGGATGGGTCCAGGGGCCTTGAAAGGTTCTCCACCACTATGCTCTTCCCAAGCATTTAGGACCCTGGGGTAGAGGGCAGGTCAGTGTTCCACCATCTTCTGGTGAAATACTTCATCAGCTTCAACACCTTCAAACTCCACTGTCACATAATAGGAGTAGACAAACTCCTTTTTTATCTCCTCCCACTGATCATTGAGATCCTTTGGAATCCAGGCATCTAAGTGAGGGAATTTGGCAATTGGTTCACTGATCTGCCTCTGATTTCAACTTGCCTTCATCCTCCAGTAGGAGTTCCTAGGTCTCCTGGGTGGTGGAGGTTTCACCATTTGGCCACTCTCCATAAGCCTCATTTTCTCTTCAGCCTTCTGTCTGTTATGTTCATCCAGAGTTTGTCCTGACTTTACAGCTTGAGCCAAAGGACTCAAGGTGGGCTTAAACAATTCCTCAGTTGAGAGTACCTTCTCAGGCTGGCTTGGTGCAATTTGAGCTAGTGGAAGAGGATATTCCACAGCCTACTCCCTTACCTCCTCTTCATCCTCTTGGGTCACCGTTACCCTTCTCTTCTTAGTGGCTTGAGTGTCAGATGCACTCTCACTCCTCTGAGCACTTCTCTGTCTCTTCTCCCTCAAGATTTGCTCCTTAGCCTTTGATAACCTGGTTTCTCTCCCTTCATCTGCAATTCCTTTCTTTTTCTCATGAGCAGTGCCTGCTCCCCTTCCTTGACAAGAGTGTTAATTTCTTCCCTGACATCTGCAACATATTTTTCAGGGTCAAGCCCCTTCCCAACTGATGGTCCTCCAAGAGGCATGTCCTGTCTTCCTTCTCTTCTTTCCCCCTTCATGTTAACTCTCCTAGAAAGTTCAGCAAGAGCCACTGAATGCTTTGCAGTGTCATGTTTTTCCACCCCGAGATTTGTTAGACAATGATCAGTCTCCTCATTTAGTGCATTCAGGTGATAGGCAGCATCCACTCCAAAGTCAGTGAAGGGCTTTAACTTCTCTTCAATGATTAAGTTGGTAGCACCCTGAGTGGGAGGCATTGAAAGTGTCTGCCTAACCTGAGTTTCCACTTCTTCTTTCAAGGCATTCTCCCTCCTGGTGAAGTATGCATTCATCCTATCCATCAGGCCACCTGCCATAGCATTGATGGTAGCCTGATCATCCTTTCCCTTTCCTCAGTATTCTCTTGCCTGACCACCACAACAGCCTGTGCATGAGCCTGCCTTTCTTGCAACAAACTTGCTTTCAACTCATTGATTTCCTTGGAGAGGTGAATCTCCATCTGTTCCACATTGGCTGACAAGTTGGTGATCAGAGTCAAGTTAGAGCCTTGGACTTGATCAAGGTGCTCATCCAGCACAACTATTTCTATGGACTGTTCCTCCATCATTACCTCAATATTTTCAACTTTCCCTGTTAAACTTTCAAATTCTTTGCCTTCATACTTGGGCTCAACACCAGCTTGAACAACACTATGAATGACCCCTTCAATCTGAGCAATAGGGGTTTCATCAGGGGAGGGGACAACTTCCTTCTAAGTCCCCTGTGACTCAGGTTTATTGGCAATGTCCTGACTTTCAGTGCCCTGACTCTCAGTTGACTGAGAAGTCCCATGACCAGCATCAGCCTGACCCTCAGTAGTTGGGTTGGCTCCTTCATTCCCACCATCCTTGTCCTAATCCTCCATTATCGTTTCTTGAGGCCCTTCAATCATCCTGGCCTCCTCCAGTTTCTTGGCAACCAGTTTGCCAAACTCCCATTCAGCCACAGGCTAGTCTTCTTAACTTGTGCAAATTCCAGAACTTCCCTTTCTTCCTTTCTCCAAAAGGCCTCTCATTTTCCATTCACAGCCTCCAGCAACTCATACAAGTAGCCATCCTTCAGTTTGACAAGTAGTCTGACCCTCTCAAACATTTCCTTGAGGGTTGGATGAGAGTTCAAGGCAGGATATAACTTTTCTATTTCATAACTTGCCTCCTCCTTTAGGGAGTCCAGATAAGTGTAATGCACTTCCTCTTCATCCTCTACTTCAAACACATGCAATATGTCAGTGCCCTATGTGATGGGGGTTCTGTTTTAGCTATACTTTCAGGCTGTTGAGAGCCTTCAGTGAGGTTATCATAAGTTGTGGGTTCAAGGGATGTGATTTTGGCTTCCTCTTTAGACTTTTGAGAGTCCTCAAAGGCTTCTTTCCCTCCATCTGAATCTATCTCCTCATCATCACTTTCCTCAGTGCTCTCCTCCTCCTCTTCTTCCTCCTCACCCTCCTAACCTTCTTCAATGCCTTTCAGGGCAGTAGAGGTAAGGAGATGAATGGGAGATTTCATTCCTTCCTCTTCCTCCTTAGTGGACTTTTCAGCATATGAGTGAGTGGTGGAGTTCTCAAAGCTGCTACTCATGGCCTTACTCTCAACAAAAGCCTTTTTTACTAGCTTCCTCTTCTTCTTTTCTAGTTCCTCTTCCTTGTGAGACTTCATCTTCTCATTGGGTTTCAAGGCTCTTTTCTTCAAATCCAGGGGTAGGCTTTCCTCAGTGGGGTCAGTGGAGGGGGCTGTCCTCTTCCTTGACTCAGGGCCCTCCACTTTCATATTTTCCAGTAGCTTGTCAGAGTTGAATAAGATTTTGGCCTTGTTCCAGGGCCTGGCATCAGGAAATGGGTACTTTAGGTTGAGCTTCTCCAAGATGAAGCACACCTTAGTGACATAGCACTACTTGTTCTCTATCACCAGCCTCCCTTTCACCTTTTTGAGTTTGTTTCTCTCCTCCCTCAAGTTTGAGATGAAAAATCCATGCCAGTTGAACTTTGTTCTCCCACTGGTGTGAAAAATGGCAGCCATCAACCTCAGCTTTATTTTACTGACTTGCTCTATACTCCCCTGGTTGGCAAAAATACATTTCCCAACAATCTCAGCCAGAACTTCAAATTCTAGCTTCAACAGCTTCTTGTTGAGATTGGGGACATACTGCTCCTTCCTCTTGGTGATAACATCAAAGAACTCCTCCTCTTGTCCAGCCATGAAGGTGCTAGGGTCCAAGCCCTCACTTGGAAGCCCCAAAAAGTCATGAAGATCCTCCTTCTTAATCACAAATATTTGCCTCTTCATTACATGGACAATAATGACTTGGCCCTTCTTATCCTTCTTACTTTCACTCTTTTCCATCATCACAGCAGACCTGATGGATATAACACTCTTCTCCATTTCCACAAAGAACTCCAAAACTTTTCTGTCATAACATTTTTCAGGACCATTGGACAAAAACTTGCTGAGTCCAGCATTCTTGACATACTTAAAGGCTTTTCTAACATGGTGAAGGTTTGGATCATTTAGGGTTTTCTGGTTGTGGAAGCATAATATAGGTTCGTACCAGAAGTTTTTGTTGTTAGAGAGTTCTTCGAAATCAATGTAGGGTGGAGACATTTTGAAAATAGAATGTAAGAACACAAGGGTTGAAGGTTATAAGGGTTGAGAGTTGAGAGAAATGTGGAATCGTGGGTAAAACTACTATGTATGGGAAATCAAGGGTGGAGATTTATATGAGAAATCAAGGGTGGAGATTTAATCTGGAGAGAGTTGATCTATGGTGTAGATGAAAGTAATAATTTGGAAGATAAAGTGGTTTATCATCCCAAGTGTTTTGTAATTACCAGAAATGGAAAGTAGGTTGAGTTTAGATCAAGAGTTAGGATTTAAAAGGATGACGGTTAAAAATGGGGCTTTTCATGAGAAAAACCTTCTCAAATAAACCTCCCAAGATTTTACTGCACACTTACTACCGTATTTAATGCATCGTACGCACAGTTACCAATAAAGTAACCGTCAGTCAGAGGGTATCTCAAGCATGTAGACAGTGAACTTTCTCAGTCCAGTTATTGTCAGTCGACCTCTTCTTTAATCAGTGGAGTGAATTCCACTGACTATCAAGGGGCCTGAAGATATCAGTGGACTTATCAGTTGAGTCCACTGATGTTAGGTTGACCCTTCCCCCTTGAATAGTGGCCTGTGAATCTATCAGATTGGTAGATAATTCCCCCTGACTTAAGTCTCCTGATCAATTTCCTGATTCAGGATCAAGTAATCCTAACTCTACTGATAACTCATGAAACCTAGCTTCAGCCACAGGTTTTGTGAGTATGTCAGCTCTTTGTTTGTCAGTGTGGATTTTCACAAGATAAACATCATTCTTCTCCACATGATCTCAGATGAAGTGATGTTTTATGTCCACATGCTTGCATCTTGTGTGAAGTATAAGGTTCTGTCATATTGCTATTGCATTGTTGTTATCACAGAAGATGGGTACTTCATTGGCCTGAATGTTATAGTCGGTTAATTGCTGCCTTATCCACAGGATTTGAGCGCAGCAACTACCAGCTGCCATATATTCTGCTTCAGTAGTGCTTGTTGCTACTGAACTTTGCTTCTTTGAGAACCATGAAATCAGTTTATTCCCAAAAAACTGACAGGTTCCTGTGGTTGACTTTCTCTCAAGTTTGCATCCTCCATAGTCAGCATCTGAGTAGCCTGTTAGTTCAAAGTTATCCTCAGAGGGGTACCAGAGTCCCATATTGACAGTACCCTTGAGATATCTTAGAATTTACTTTGTGTCTTCCAGGTGACTCTTCTTAGGGCTAGCCTGATATCTTGCATAGATTCCCACTGCATAAGTGATGTCAGACCTGCTTGCAGTGAGGTATAGAAGGGATCCAATGATTCCTCTATAAGTAGTCTGATCCACATCTTCTCCTTCTTCATCAGGTTCTAGCTTGTTGTTGGTATTCATAGGTACCCTGACCACCTTGCTTGAACCACGTCCAAACTTTTGTATCATCTCCCTTATGTATTTGGCTTGATTGATGAAGATTCCTTCAGGGGACTGCCTGGCTTGCAGTCCTAGAAAGAAATTCATCTCTCCCATCATGGACATCTAAAATTTTCCTTTCATGAGATGTGAGAATCTGGTACATAGGTCTTCATTTTGTGATCCAAAGATGAGGTCATCCACATAGATCTGAACCAGGAGGATGTCATCTCCATGAGTGATTCTAAAGAGTGTCCTATCAACACTCCCCTTAGTGAAACCATGCTCCAAGAGAAACTGTGACAAAGTGTCATACCAGGCTCTTAGGGCTTGTTTCAGGCCATATAAAGCTTTTCTAAGCTTATACACTTTGTTGCTTTCCTCAAACCCAGGGGGTTGTTCCACATAGACTTCTTCATTCAGGACCCCATTGAGGAATGTACTTTTGACATCCATTTGATAGACCTTGAATCTCTTGTGGGCAGCATATGCAAGGAATAGCCTGATAGCCTCTAGTCTGGCTACTGGTGCAAATGTTTCATCATAGTCAAATCCTTCAACTTGAGAGTACCCCTTTGCCACCAGCCTTGCTTTATTTCTGACAATTACATCATTTTCATCCTTGTTGTTTTTGAAAACCCATTTGGTTCCAATGATGTTTGCATGCTTGGGCCTCTTGACTAGCTCCCATACTTGGTTTCTTGTGAATTGATTGAGCTCTTCTTCCATGGCAATGATCCAATTAGGATCTTTTAATGCTTCCTCTATTGTCTTGGTTCTTGTGCTGATAGAAAACAACAAAAGAGAGCATTCTCACCATGAAAACTTCTAGTCTTGACTCCAAGGTTAGGATCTCCAAGAATCTGATTGATTGAATGATCAATCAACAAGATTCTTTTGGAATGTTATCTCTTAGTGGGGTTATCCACAGGGGATATCCCTACTTCTGGGATTGACTAGATTGGGCAGCATTAAGTAAGTCAGGAGAGAGAGCAGAGGGAAGGAGGCCTGAGTCATCATTCAGGGTTGTTTTTTAGTTATCAGCACAGTCTAGTCTGGCTTCCCCCCGAATGTTATGCTCAGTTTCTGTCTCAGCTTGGCCAGCTTCTTCATTGATAGATGTTACCTAAGGAGCTGGGATTGTGTCATTCAGCTCATTTCCATCATCGTTGATTTCCTCAGGTTGGTTTGTCATCTGTGTCCCATCTCCCGAGTCCTCTGATCCTAGGTTGTCCCATGTAGGAAGATATGCATCTACTGACTTGTCAGTGGACTTATCCGGGCTCAGGCTAGTCATTTTATCAGTGATATTCTTGATGGCCTATTCTTTCCTGGACTCAAGAGTAGATTCATAAAAAACAACACGGGGTGTTTCTTCCACAACAAGGGTTCTGAGATTGTATACTCTGAAAGCTCTACTAATTTGGGAATATCCAAGGAAGATTCCTTCATCAACTTTGCTATCAAAGGTTTTCAGTTGTCTCTTCCCATTGTTGTGAATGAAACACTTACAACCAAATATATGTAAGTAGGATACTTGAGGTTTCCTACCATTCCACAGCCCATAGGGGGTTTTACCTTGAGTTTTGGTGAGCATGGACCTGTTTTGAGTGCAACAGGCTATATGAATGGCTTCAGCCCAGAACCTTTTTGGAATTCGTGCATCAGAAAGCATGGTTCTGGCAGTATCTTTTAGTGTCCTATTTCTTCTTTCAGCTACCCCATTTTGTTGGGGTGTTCTTGCAGCTGAGGTCTCATGGGATATTCCTAACTCATTACAAAAGTCAGTAATAATAGAATTAATGAATTCAGTAACTTTATCAGATCTTATCTTGACAATAGATAGACCCTTTTCATTTGATAGCTTCTTTAGAAGTTCAGGTAGCTTGAGTTGTGTTTTCTTCTTGCTAGACATGAAGATCACCCAAGTGAATCTGGAAAAGTCATCAACTACCACCATTGTGTATTTGCTTCCATTAATGCTGGCTGGTGTGACAGGTCCAAATAGGTCCATGTGTAGTAGTTGAAGTACCATGTCAGTGGAGGAATTTGGTTTACCCTTGAATGAGGTTTTAATTTGCTTCCCTTCTTGGCAAGCTTTGCAAATGTGATCTTTGTTGAACACCTCATTAGGTATCCCCTCCACTAGACTCAATCTTGATATTTTGTTGAGAGTTTTGAAATTCAGGTGGTTGAGTCTCCTGTGCCATAGCCAGGTCAGGTCACTGGAGCTTTTGGCAATTAGACAGGTCTCAGATGGACATGATCTCCAATCTGTGAGATAAACATTTCCTTTCCCTGACCCTGTTAGTATTACCTGTGTATTTGATGCATTCCTTACACAACAAAGGTTACTTGAGTACTCAACATTATAACCTTTATCACAAAATTGGCTTATTGATAGCAGGTTATGTTTCAGTCCACTGACATATGATACATTTGTTACCTGGACTGATCCAATCAACATGATACCATAACCTCTTGTGATTCCTTTGTAGTTGTCTCTAAAGGTGACCTGTGGGCATTTCTTTTTTTTGTTGTCTGTCAGGAGACTTCGGTTGCCTGTCATGTGCCTTGAGCAACCACTATCTAGGTACCAGTCATCTTGAGATTCCAAAGAGTCCTTCATAAAAATTAATTCTTAGGTACCCATTTTGTATTGGGTCCTATTTGGTTAGTTGTACCTTTTGGGATCCAAATCTTCTTAACAGTCCTAATTACTTTGGACTAGCTGATTCTTCTCCTATAAACATCTACATAGACAATGGGCTCCCTAGGTGCCCTAGGAGTTGACTGTCTATAAGTGTTGGTCCTCTGTGGAACAGGTGGCCTGAGATTCCTCCTGTTCCTAGAGGACCTTGGTGCAGCTGGTCTGAAGTGCTGTTGATAAGGGAGGGCATAGTTCCTCTCATAGGGCACATATGAGGGAGGTTTCCTATAATGAACCCTTATCTCAACTTCCCTGAGAGTGGGTTCAAGCCAGTTTGTCCTTTGCCTAGATTGTCTCCTAGGAGATGATCAAGGTTGAGGATAGGTGTACTGAACACTACTCCATTTGTTTCTTGAAGGCTTATTCCTTCTTTGGAGTTGACTCTTCTTGGAGTCTCTCCTGAGAGGTGTATAGGCTTTTCTAGCCTTTTCAATAGGCCTACTGGGCACTATCACCTCCTCAGTTGGTTTGTTTGCCCAAAATGTGTTACACTCAAGTGCACGTGATCGTAGTAGGAGTATAAAGGTTACCAAGTTTAATATCGAACACAGGGAGATGGGAGATTGCAAGGTATGATCGTTGTTCAAATTCAAAACTTAAATTAAGCAATAAAAGGGGAATGGTTTCTTATCTACTAAGCTTGTCAAGAATAGTAAACTACCTATCACCTTTTTGCAAAAGTGAGCAAGTGGAGAGAATATGTGTTAGTGTACTATCCTATGTTTCATATGGTGTGTGTATCACTTAATCATGCAATGGTCTATTGGATAATCAATTGGGCAAGGCCTCTTTAAAGTGCATAGGTTTCCCTAATTACATATTAAAGCTCTAATTGTAGTGCCTATTCACTAAGAATAATTCTCATTATCCTAGGAATTTCATCAAACACCTAGCATGCATGGCCTAATTACAAGAATATTAAGGAAAAGAGCTCAATTCTCATATGTTGCTACTTCCCTAATGGCCCTAACAATTAAATAAACATGCCAAGTATTCATACATATCACAATTGTAGAGAATTAATCATCCAACATCTCATAGCATTCATAAGATCAACAATAACACCATATTACTCCATAGGAACATACACCAGTGTTCTAAAAAACGGCCTAGTCGGCCGACTAGTCGGCCGACGCCGACCCGATAAACCCCAAATCGGTAAGAAAAAATGTTCGGTTCTTTAGTCGGTGCCTAGACGCCGACTAGTCGGGTCTAGGCGCCAAGTCGGCGACTTACACGTCCAGATGTATTCATCGGCGTCGATTGGTGAGCTTTTTCGGCGGCGCTGCTGTCTTCTTTGGCGAACAGATGACCGGTGTAGCGCACAGGCGTGGGAGGAGGGCGACTTTATCTGATGTAGCGCACAGGCGTGGTCGGCGTGGGAGGAGGCGGCAGTTGAGGTGGAGGAGGCGGCGGTTGAAAATCCGTGGTAATGACCGAGGAAGAGAACAAGAGTATAATAGATGGTACAGTGTGGATAAGTGGGTTTCTGAAATTTTAGGTTTAGATATAGCCATGGTCTCATGGGCTTTTGGCCCAACTTTCCCATTTATATATTACTTATTAGTGGGCCATTATAATTTTATTAATTAAAAAAATATTAAAAAAAAAGTTTATTATTATTTTATACATAATATATTATTAATTTATTAAATAATTAATTATATTTACCGTTTAGGAGTTTCCGACTAGACCCCGACTAGTCCCCGACTAGTCCCTCTAGTCGCTAGACCCTAGTGGTCCGACCGACTAGCGACTAGCGACTTTTAGAACACTGAATGTAAAAGAGTATTAGCCCATTGCTAATTTGGATTACAATTGAACAATTAAGCTAACTACAATCATCATAACAATGAATTTAAAGAGAAATTATAAAGGCTTACCTATTACAAGAGAATTGGTAAATATACTCACTACCTTGAAAATCTGTCTAATGATTCGCCAATGGAAAATACAATTCAATCGGTCAAACCGTAGCTCTTGATGTGACGAGAGTGCAGTAACAAACGGATTAACGATCTATACGGTAGATCAAAAGTAATCGACAAAATAGTATAAAGAAATCTAATGAACCCAACTAGTAACTTCTCCTAACTTCTAAGAATCTAGAAAGTGAATGATGATGTGTAGAATGATCTTATAAGTCTGAAGTATGAAGTATATATAGTACCCCTTAGGCATGGACCATTATATCCCTCATTAAACGTGCAAAAGGATGGAATTGCCCTTAAAATACCCAAAATCGGACCCGAAGCTCGGATGGTTCAAGGGGCTCGCTCGGACGGTCTTCACAGCTGACGGTCGAGCAGCGGCGATTCGTCTGTTCAGGTAAAATCTGCTCGAGTGGCTTAAGGTCATGGCTCGATCGCTCCTTAGCCGGCGCTCGATCGTACGTCTTATTTTTAACTTTTTCATATTTGATCCCACGGCTTGTCTAAGCTTCCTAGGGTCTTCAATTGAGTATAAGAAACATCTCCATTGGCTTGGATTCCATCATCTCCTTTCCAATAGACGGGAATTCCTTGTTTTTGCTCATTTTCACCTATAAAGCACATTTTTTTGCCAACAAAGGGTTAATAGCACAATGTATAGCATTTTAGGGTCAAATATGAATATAATCTCAACAAAATCGTATAGAAATGAATGCTAAAAGATGCAATTATGACCCTAATCACACCCCCAAACTAGATTGTTGCTCGGCCTCGAGCAACGAAGCGATAAGATAGGAAAATAATTGTATCAATGAACCATCGATCACAAGTCAAATGCCATAAAAGTATCACTCAATATCAAGCAAGTCTAGAATGCAATCTCATCTAATCAACTATCAACAATGAATCAGTAAGCAAGATATGAAATCAATCAGTCAAGATCCTCACAAGATAAGTGTTTAACTCAACCCTCAAGTGTATAGGTTCACTCAATCATCACACCACATACACATACTACCATAAGCTTGGCTCAAGTCTACATTCTCCACCACTTGAAATGACAATTCATTCACACATCAATGAGGACTTTCATAAGGTTGTAGTGTTGGCTCTTAGGTAGGGAAGGAACATATATATAAAAGTGACTAAGTATGATTAGTAAAGCATAGAAAGAATCATATAATAATCATCCAAATCCTCATGCAATGTTACACATACTCTTCATGCTCTTTCAAAATCACACTTTAAAAGATCATTCTTCCGTTTTTTGACAAGTTGTGATCATACTCACAACCAAAGTCAAACTTGACCATAATTTTGTAAAAAGTCAACCTTTTCATTCCTTGCAAGCACTTGCTTTTGAACCTTCTTTTCACATCAATACATGCATACTTGAATTTCTTTCTACTATGACCACCATGTTCTTCATCATATCACCAATCTTCCTTTCTTCTTTTCACTCTACTAATCATAGGAACAATAGAGTTCCAAAAAGGAAGGAAAAATGGCTTCAAGTGTGGTTAGCCAAAGGAAAGGTCTATAGGAACAAAATTGTGAGTAAAGGATAATAATATCAATGGTAGGCTCATAGGGCAAAGTGACTCAATCGAGCGGCGGTAGCTAGGCGGTTGAGCGACGACAATTTGGCTGTCCAGGTAAAATCCACTCGAGTGGCTTAAGGTCATGGCTCTATCACTCCTTAGCCGACGCTCGATCGTAGTTCAAATGCCACGTCCGATTTTCGGCTTTTTCATATTTGATCCCACAACTCGTCTAAGCTTCTGAGGGTCTTCAATTGAGTATAAGAAACATCTCCATGGGCTCGGATTCCATCATCTCCTTTCCAATAGTCGGCAATTCCTCGTTACTGCTTGTTTTCACCTATAAAGCACATTTTCTTGCCAACTGTTGGGAAATCCCTTATGTTTTGATGCCATTAAAACCAGATGATCTTGGGAGGTCAGCTGATCAGCTGAGGTCAGATCAGCTAAGGATGGTCAGCTTAGGTGAATGTCAGCTGAGGTGCTAGATATCAGCTGATGTCAGATCAGCTGAGGTTAGATCAGCTGAGGTCCAGGTCAGCTGATGTCAGATCAGCTGAGGTGCTAGATATCAGCTGATGTCAGATCAGCTGAGGTTAGATCAGCTGAGGTCCAGGTCAGCTGATGTCAGACCAGCTGAGGTGCCGAAATCAGACGAGGAAAAAATTAGCAGAGGAGCACCTAGATCAGCTGAGACACGTTCAGGATAGCTATGACTCAACATACCAGCTGAGCCCTGAACATATCAGACGAGGACCACCAACAGCAGCTGAGGTCGTTTGAAGCTGTTGCATAGAAGATCTATTTACAGAAAGTCAATCATGTCAAGGGGACAAGATCACAGCAACAAGATTTCCAGAATCATAGGCAATCAATCAAGTTAAATTAGATTGAAGATCAAAGCCAAGATGGAAAGATATCAATCTAGAGATCAAGAATCAATCAAGCCAAGATGGAAAGATATCAACTTGGAGATCAAGAATCAATCAATCACTTTGATTGATTGATTACATATTTATAGGGATTTCAAATCCTAGTCAACTCTAACAGCTAGTTTTTGTTACCTATAAATATGAGTACAAGAGAGAAAAATAAAAACGTTCCTACGCGCAATTACACTAGCAGATAGGCTACAATATTTTCCTCTGTACAAAACACGTTCACACATTTATTATCCATTTGTAAGACTTTATAAAAGTCGATCAGTTAGTTGCAAGGTTGATTGCACTAACAGTTTGTGTGTAAAAGAGAGTGTTATCTCTCAAGTTGTAAGATTGTAAGGGAGTAAGTAAGTGAGTAAGAGAGCCCCTCAACTCCAAGTTGGATTGAGGAGAGTGGATGTAGGACAAGTTGGTCTGAACCACTATAAATCTTGTGTTTTTATTTGCTTTATTTAATTGTTCCTACTTGCTGCACTAATTAAAAGGATTTAACTAAAAACATTTCCGCACTAAGTTCCCTGCGCACTCAGCTGTTTGTAAAGCCAGCTGTTTTCAAAATAAGAAGACTCAAAGTCTTCTTTAGGGACCAACAAGTGGTATCAGAGCTGTGTGTCCTAACGGCCACAGCCTGAGAAGCTTTTAGTGGTCACCAGGGCAGATCCAAATCATTTTGAAAAATCCTTGTGTGTTATTTCTCCTAACACATTTTGCAGGAATGATGTCTTACAACTTTGGTGTGAATTTTGAAGAAGAGATGAACAAGATTATTCAAGATTTTGAGGAATACATCTCCACTGCAGATTCACCATCATCAGAGGATTTTTGCCTCATGGCAGACACAGAAGAGGTAGAAGCTGAAACCCCCTCTGTTAGCTCATCTTGCTCTTCTACCAATTCTATGGAGTCTGAGATGCGAAAGCTGCTCTCAGATCTCCAATCCTCTCTAAGTGTCTGTGCTAAACTAGAAGAGGAGAACTCAAGGCTAAAAGCTAAAGTCTCTCAGCTGACTCTCGAGAAAGGTCAGTTTGCTGATCTATCAGCAGAACCCACTTCCTCACAAACTCAAGAGTCAGAAGACTTAAGAGTCAAATGTGTGGAACAAGAACAGTTGGTAGCTACGCTGCTGGCTGAAAATCTAGGGTTGGAAGAGGAACACAAACTATTAAAGGCTAAGTTCGATGAACTCTTTAAACAGCATACACAGACCAAAGAAAATGAGGATCAGCTCAAGTTGAAATTGGATCAGCTGACCAATGCACATAATGCAATGTCATCTATAGCTGCTTCCTCTCAACAAGAGCATGACAAAAGAGGTGTTGGCTTCCCTAAGTCCTCTAAAGGGAAGAAAAAGGCACAGGCTCAAGGAGCTGATAATAAGGAAAAAGGGAAAAATAAGATGAGGAGGGATCAGCCTGGACCATCCCAGAAGGGCAAGTCCAAGCAGAACCCTTCTCCACCCTCGGTTAGATTTAAAGTACCACCCAAACCTGCACAATCAGCTAAGGCTGTTGTCTATGAGTCATTCAAAGGCTCCAGCAGGACGTACCCTTATAATCAGATCACAAGACCTGGTGTTCTAAGACATCCTCCTAAGAGAAACCCTCTGAAGGAGATTGTCTTTGTTGATAAATATGGGAGATGGATAAGGTCTACTAACCCTCATAAGGATGACCTATTCCTATGGATCCCTAAAGAACTGCCTCCTGACCCTCCAGGACCCAGTAGGGTACCTATTGCCTGATTTTATTTTCAGGTACACACCAGCTCAGGAGATCAGACAAAAAGCTGATATCAGATGAGAAGATGATCAAATCAGATGAGCTGAGTGTGATGAACAGATCCAAACGCAAACATCTACCCAACTAAGGGGGAAGGCCTACACTTAGGTGGAAAATCAGCTGAGATTTGTGTAAGGGGGAACATCAGCTGATTGGAGAAAGATCAATCTTCCTTGGGTTTTAATATCATCAAAAAGGGGGAAATTGTTGGGAAATCCCTTATGTTTTGATGCCATTAAAACCAGATGATCTTGGGAGGTCAGCTGATCAGCTGAGGTCAGATCAGCTAAGGATGGTCAGCTTAGGTGAAGGTCAGCTGAGGTGCTAGATATCAGCTGATGTCAGATCAGCTGAGGTTAGATCAGCTGAGGTCCAGGTCAGCTGATGTCAGATCAGCTGAGGTGCTAGATATCAGCTGATGTCAGATCAGCTGATGTTAGATCAGCTGAGGTCCAGGTCAGCTGATGTCAGACCAGCTGAGGTGCCGAAATCAGACGAGGAAAAAATTAGCAGAGGAGCACCCAGATCAGCTGAGACACGTTCAGGACAGCTATGACTCAACATACCAGCTGAGCCCTGAACATATCAGACGAGGACCACCAACAGCAGCTGAGGTCGTCTGAAGCTGTTGCATAGAAGATCTATTTACAGAAAGTCAATCATGTCAAGGGGACAAGATCACAGCAACAAGATTTCCAGAATCATAGGCAATCAATCAAGTTAAATTAGATTGAAGATGAAAGCCAAGATGGAAAGATATCAATCTAGAGATCAAGAATCAATCAAGCCAAGATGGAAAGATATCAACTTGGAGATCAAGAATCAATCAATCACTTTGATTGATTGATTACATATTTATAGGGATTTCAAATCCTAGTCAACTCTAACAGCTAGTTTTTGTTACCTATAAATATGAGTACAAGAGAGAAAAATAAAAACGTTCCTACGCGCAATTACACTAGCAGATAGGCTACAATATTTTACTCTGTACAAAACACGTTCACACATTTATTATCCATTTGTAAGACTTTATAGAAGTCGATCAGTTAGTTGCAAGGTTGATTGCACTAACAGTTTGTGTGTAAAAGAGAGTGTTATCTCTCAAGTTGTAAGATTGTAAGGGAGTAAGTAAGTGAGTAAGAGAGCCCCTCAACTCCAAGTTGGATTGAGGAGAGTGGATGTAGGACAAGTTGGTCTGAACCACTATAAATCTTGTGTTTTTATTTGCTTTATTTAATTGTTCCTACTTGCTGCACTAATTAAAAGGATTTAACTAAAAACGTTTCCGCACTAAGTTCCCTGCGCACTCAGCTGTTTGTAAAGCCAGCTGTTTTCAAAATAAGAAGACTCAAAGTCTTCTTTAGGGACCAACACCAACAAAGGGTTAATAGCACAATGTATAGCATTTTAGGGTCAAATATGAATATAATCTAATCAAAATCATATAGAAATGAATGATAAAAGTTGCAATTATGACCCTAATGACACCCCAAACTAGATTGTTGCTCGGCCTCGAGCAACGAAGCGATAAGATTAGAAAATAATTGTATCAATGAAGCATCGAGCACAAGTCAAATGCCATAAAAGTATCACTCAATATCAAGCAAGTCTAGAATACAATTTCATCTAATTAACTATCAACAATGAATCAATAAGCAAGATATAAAATCAATAAGTCAAGATCCACACAAGATAAGTGTTTAACTCAACCCTCAAGTGTATAGGTTCACTCAATCATCACACCACATACACATACTACCATAAGCTTGGCTTAAGTCTACATTCTCCACCACTTGAAATGACAATTCATTCACACATCAATGAGGACTTTCATAAGGTTGTAGTGTTGGCTCTTTGGTAGGGAAGGAACATATAGATAAAAGTGACTAAGTATGATTAGTAAAGCATAGAAGGAATCATGTAATAATCATACAAATCCTCATGCAATATTGCACATACTCTTCATGCTCTTTCAAAATCATGCTTTCAAAGATCATTCTTCCCTTTTTTGACAAGTTGTGATCATACTCACAACAAAAGTTAAACTTGACCATAATTTTGTAAAAAGTCAACCTTTTCATTCCTTGCAAGTACTTGCTTTTGAACCTTCTTTTCACATCAATACATGCATACTTGAATTTCTTTCAACTACGACCACCATGTTCTTCATCATATCACCAAACTTCCTTCCTTCTTTTCACTCTACTAATCATAGGGACAAGAGAGTTCCAAAAAGGTAGGAAAAATGACTTAAAGTGTGGTTAGCCAAAGGAATGGTCTATAGGAACAAAATGGTGAGCAAAGGATAATAATATCAATGGTAGGCTCATAGGGCAAAGTGACTCAATCGAGCGGTGGTCGAACTAGGCGGTAGTCGAGCGGCGGCAGCTAGGCGGTCGAGCGGCGGCGATTTGGCTGTCCAGGTAAAATCCGCTCGAGTGGCTTAAGGTTATATCTCGATCGCTCCTTAGTCGGCGCTCGATCGTAGTTCAAATGCCACGTTCGATTTTCGACTTTTTCATATTTGATCCCACGGCTCGTCTAAGCTTCTTAGGGTCTTCAATTGAGTATAAGAAACATCTTCATGGGCTCGGATTCCATCATCTCATTTCCAATAGTCAGCAATTCCTCGTTTTTGCTTGTTTTCACCTATAAAGCACACTTTCTTGCCCACAAATGGTTAATAGCACAATGTATAGCATTTTAGGGTCAAATATGAATATAATCTCATCAAAATCATATAGAAATGAATGCTAAAAGATGCAATTATGACACTAATGATGGTTCAGCAAGCCTTTTGCCCTTATCAAGGGTCCTTTTGGGATTCTCAGAGGACCTTACAAACACTCTCTCTCCACTTCTAGTAGATGCAGTGTTGAGAGGACCTTCTGAGGATGTGCATGGGAAGAATCCTATCCCATGTCTGCTGTCTGAACTATTTTGCAGGCTCAGAATTTCCTCTATAGCAAGAGAGGGTTTGTTGAGAGCCTCTAATTTTCTCAGCAGATGAATCTCAGATTCTTTCAGCATATTTACATTGCTGATTAGAGTTTTGATTTGGATTACTAGCTCATTGTTTTAACCATCTAGCCTGATCTGATCATCAGTTAGTTCCCTTATCAATTCATCCTTTGTACTGACCTGACTCTTGAGTGTTTTTACTTCATTTGTCAGGGCAATGGTCTAGGATGCTGAAGCAAGGTCTGCCTCATTCTCAGACTCATCTAGCTTAGAGTTCTCAGTGGCTAGCTTCCTATTTTCTTCCTAAAGAGTGAGGTATGCTTCTTGCAGCCTAGAGAAATCAACCATTAATTGTTCTAAAGAGAACTGAAGGTTGAGGTCCCCTGCTAACTCTAAGCTAGGCTCAGGTGAGTGTTCTACTAATTGACAAAGATGGGATTGTACCTCAGGTTTCTCATTGGCCATGAGGCAAAGATCATCATCACTACTATCAGTCTCCTCAGATGAGCTTGCAGCTTGCTTATCTTCTGCCACCATTGCTCTCATTTCCAGTCTCCTGTCCCTCTGGGCCTGCCTTTCCATTTTCTCCTTTGTACTCATCTGGGGGCAGTCATATTGGAAGTGCCCTGTCTTGTTGCACTGATAGCATCTCTTGGTATCATCATCAGTTTCTTCTTTGGCCTTCCTTTTGGAATCTGACTTTGAGGGGATTCTTCACCTTTGTGATATCTTATGTATTCTTTTTCAAGCTCCTTCTCATCTCTTGGAGTAAATCTGGATTTCTTCTCCTTGGTGTCCTGATAGTATCTCTTATACTTTCCAAATCTTGAATTCTGCTTTTCAAACCTCCTTGCTAGTAGGTTCATCTCTTCTTTCAGCTCAGCCTTGCTCTGTGATTTGCATGACTTGTTGACCTTCTTGATCTTAGCTGGTTCATCTTCAGAACTGCTTGCTTTGAAAGCAACTCCTTTCTCAAAGGAGGAAGACTCTTCTGTAGCTCTTTTTCTGTTTAAATCAAACTCATAGGCCTTGAGTTCTGAGAATACTTGCTGCATGGACATATTGGACAGGTCCTTGATATTTTACATCATGACAGAATAGACATCCCACCTAGGTGAGAGTCCCCTGAGTATCTTGAGACCAACCTCCTTCTTGCTATAGACCTTTCCAAGTGAGTTTATCTCATTCATGTTGTCAGTGAACCTGCCATCAAGTTGATCAATGGTCTCACTTGACTCCATTGAGAATTGTTCATACTTTTGAATAGCCCCTGACAGTTTATTTTCTTTAATTTTGTCAGTGCCCTCACACCGGAGAGACAATGTGTCCCAAATCTCCTTTGCAGTTGTGTAATGAACAACCCGTCCCATGACAGAGTCAGGAATGGTTGTGTATAATATGTTCATTTCTACAAAGTTGAGATTATGTCTCTTCCCCTCATCAGCAGTGAAATCATCTTTATCTTTAGACCACTTTTCTCTAGGATCATTGATTTGAGCTTGTGTGATCCTAGGATTAGCAGTCACAAAGACAAAGGGACCACTGGTAATGACCCTGAGCATTTCATCATGTACAGAGGCTAGGTGAGCCCTCATCCTGATCTTCTAGAAGTCATATCCCTCTACTGAGAACTGGGGTAGCTTGTGATGTGATAGATGGTGGAGATGATTGGTCCCCATGATGGAGTCTGAAATCCCAACAACATTGGTATTGTCTCATGTGGCTGTGTTCCCTGTGTTAGTTGATCCTTCTGCTTGAGTAGACATTTTTAGAAAGTACTCTGAAAAGGTGAGTCAGATCAGTTCAAATGACCACTTATGATATGGCAAGGCAGTGGTTCTAAGAACCCCTGCTCTGATACCACTCACTATGCCAGAAAAGGGCTACGACAACGGGGATTCCCCGTTGTCGTAGGTGTTTTTCCACCGTTGTGGATCGACTCGTTGTGGTAGGTCCAGACTTTTGACAACGGGTTTCTCACCGTTGTCTTAGGTATTTATAACAACGGTGAATACCCGTTGTCTTTACTATTTATTAACCGTTGTCTTAAGCATATGACAACAGATAACTACCGTTGTGTTTACCTTTTATACCCGTTGTCTTAAGTATTTACGACAACGGGGTTTAACCGTTGTTATAGATTTTTAAAACCGTTGTGGTAAATACCTACAACAACGTGTTTTGTCCGTAATGTTTACTTGTTATACCCGTTGTCTTAAGTATTTACGACAACGGTGTATCACCGTTGTTATAGAGTTTTAAAACCGTTGTGGTAAATACCTACGACGACAGGGATTCTCCGTAATTTTTACTTTTTATACCCGTTGTCTTAAGTAATTACGACAATGGTGTATAACTGTTGTTATAGAGTTTTAAAACCGTTGTGGTAAATACCTACGACAACGCATTTTAACCGTAATTTTTACTTTTTATACCCGTTGTCTTAAATATTTACAACAACGGTGTATACCCGTTGTCTTAAATATAATCCGTTGTCAAAACTATATTTTACTCTTTTTTTATTTTTGTTGTCGTAGCTTATTAATATTATATATAGATATTTTTCATTCAATAAATTAAGAACCAATAGAAATGTAATCATCATAAAATATCTCCACAGTTCAAAAACCACATTAATTCATACATAGTTTTCGAACCACAATCGATAAATCTTCGAATATTAATAACATGTTCCTAATCTTCCAACTTCAACTTCAAATCTTCCAACTTCAACATGTTCAAAATAATAAAAAAGCAATCGATCAACTTTGACTTCTGACCACTTCTAGTAAATTAGTTGTCCATGTATTCAGAAACACACATAGCCCATTCCTCCCGCACATCATCAATTTCTTTTCTAGAGTAGTTCTTCTGTGGAAACTGTTAAAATACAAAAAATAAAATGAGCAAAGCTAAAATAAATGTCTAAGATATATCTTTCTATAGCTACGTAGACAAGAAAATGCAGAATCATGGATTGAACAGATTTTTAAATGTTCTCTTGTAAGACCAATCATACAAATATCTAAAACTATCAGCTCTTTCATAGAAAGCACTTGTAATGTATATAAACATATACCACATAACTCAATAATCAGACAAATTCTAAAGACCAAAATATAATAATATCATCAACATAAACTATTCTTACCACTAATTGCATCGAATCCGCTTCCACAACTCCATCAAACTCAATTATATATTTCATGTAACGTAGCACAAAGTAACCACATTGCTCCCCGTCGGGCTGCTTAGGTGCCTAGGTTAGTAAAAAATTTGTTTAACATATTTTGATCATAATTATGAGAATACGAAATACATATAATTTTATATACCTTGATTATATTCCATGGATTATTTTTCTTTGTTCTCTTACTTGCAACACCCGCATTAAAGATTATTAAGGCCCTATAACAATAGATTAACGAGAGATATCTTAGAATTCACACTAAAATTATCATTTCATAAAAAATTCACAGTTAGCTCATGAATTAATATTAAAAATAATAAACTTACATGTCCACAACTTTTTTCCATTCCTGATCAATGGTTCGATATAGAGGATCGATGAAGCAAACTTCTTCTTTTTGTGGGTTAATAATCGTAAGAACCCAATGAGCACTGTGCAGAAATATAATAAATTTGTTTATATGAGTGACATAATTTACTAGAAAGCATATTAAAAATTATTTTATAAAATCGTACTCACCTAGTAAGATTGCATGGCACCAGAACCAGTTGATCGCAAGTTGTACGAGCCAATATTTTTGCAAGTTCCTTTGACCTATTCTCATTGTAGTCATCTACAACGGCTTTGTCCTTGCTATGTGATGCTGATGAAGTCCACGGATTCACAAATACAAATTTGTCCTTCTTATTTAGAGATGTCATACGATTGTATAGATGCCTACAATAAAAAAGATAACACATTAAATTATAAATAAAAATAACGTGTACATTTAACTTACAAGATTACAGAAATATGATTACCAGATATATGTAGCAACACAAGTGGCTGAGATGGGCTCCAACCGAGCAAATGGATCAACATCTTCAAAATGAACATACAATTGGCACTTCTCGCCAAAGACATCAACATCCAACGGAATTTGTATGGTTTCTTTGGCACGTTTTGAAAAACAGTAGACAACCCATAACAATATTGGCATACTATCCTTTTTCAATCCAGGCTTCTGAACTTCAACATTTTTCTTCTTTTTCTCAGACTTCTAAAAATTGTAATACAATATAATTCAACAAACACAAGTTGTTCAGCTATAATATAGAGAATTCATCAAGCCTAACTCATCAACAATGCAGAAAATATAATAAGGTGCTCCTTCAGCTTCATTAGTATTAACAGCCAACTTCAAATGAAAGTAACTAATATAAATCTTACCCGCAATTTGACCAAGTGCTTTGGCCAAGCCACATGTGAACCTATTGCATCTCCAACGTTCTCAAACTCTCTTGTGGGAATTGGTAGTTGAACATCCTCATCAATTGCATGATCAATGGATACACGCACAGAGTTATCAGGACATTGTACACCATGCATTACGTCTTTGGGTCTATTCTCTCGTATAAATGTCCCATATGCCACTGCAGCATCTACCCTTGATGACAAACTCAACGCCACAGCTTAACCCTAAACAAAATTTTCAAATTTGTAGAGGAACATGAATTTCAGGGCAGTTATAACTTATAACAAGTGTTGGTACAATATCAAATTATGAACTAATATCAATTCCTACTAGTAATCCATAATTAAAATCTATTGAATCCTAAACAAATCTCAACTAAATCACATATTAATAATATTATCTACATAAAATTATTAAATGTTTAATCCATACCTTCATGTCCTCATCATCACCAATATGAATAACCAAATCATCTTCCGGTGAGATACTCTTTTGATCACCACATACAAAGTCATCATTTTCAGTCGGATGACTGGCTTTCACTGAACAACTTCCTTTCTCTTCAGTGTTCTTGCTGCATGTCTTCAAATCCTTGACGACTGCTTCCAATATTTCCAAACGTGCCCGTGTATCCTCTAATAAGCTATTACTATTTCCAGATTTTTTAGGAATATTAAAGAACGAGGATGGAGTGACTAAAGCTCCCATTCCTCTCACACGTCCACCATGATCAGTTGAATCCAGTGCTGAAGAAAGTATGTCTTGTAATGATTCTTGTACACCTGTCTTCTTCTGATCTATGAATTCATTCTGTATAAAAAATAAAATAAAAATTAAATCAACATCTCCAAACACATGAAAAATTAAAATATTACTTACAATTTTTGCCACTGTTTCAACTAGTTCTTCTCCTTCGAACACTCCATTTTTGCTTCTACGTCCATGTACCCATAGAGTTGCTCTGTCGATATCAGCGTCACCAGACAATATCGAACTCTGTAATGAAACATATGGAAGAAGAATAAGTCAAAATTCTGATTATTTCACGGTATTCAAAGTAATTACAATTCTTACATGTTCCACAACATAATTTGCATAGCCTTTTCGAGATAGACGATGTGGATATTTTATACTTTTGCGCAAACTCTTGTGGGCTGAACTAGCTTCCTATAAAAAAAAAAGCAATTAAAAAATTAATTAATAGATATCTAGCCTTTTGAAACTGAATTTTATACGAAAATATTTATAAATAATTTTACCTTGAAATCTTCTGTTAAACGACTTATAACAAAAGCACTCCAGTCAGCTTCAGTAATGTTAGTCTTTGGAGGTGGTGTATTCAAATCTGGGCTGCCAATTCTTCCGATAACAAAGTATTTAGTAAGTGTTGACTTGAAGCCACGCCACTTGTCATTGGCTGATGTCAAACATCCTTTCTTATACTCCGGAACCACATTAAATGATAACTATAGAAAATAAATATTTAAGAGATCAAATAACGCACAAATTGTTGCAATAAATAAAAAACAGCAATATATACTAATTACTTACGTTGACTGATTCCCATATTTGCTCTTTGATATCATTTGGAACTTGCTTCCAATCATTATACGTGATACGAACTAACTCCCGTACAAGTACACCAATGTAGCTCTGCATCTCAGTGTTATTAGGCCCAAACGGTTGTCCTAATTTGTTGAACTCAACATCTTTTTTCACTCCTTTTGCCCGTAGCATATAAAGATTGTGCATTACAGTTTTGCCTCTCCGATTTACAGGTCTCGATGCTACTTTTTCATTCCCATCATTATCAAATTTTGATCCCTCAGTTTTTGATGCTACTTGCTCATCTCCCAATTCAGCAACTTCATCATTTATCTCTTTTCTTTTTTTCCTAGGAGTGCTCTCTCTCACCGCTTTATTAGTATCCGGCCTCAATTTTCTACGTCCCATTGTTCCTCCAAACCTGTTCAACATAAATAAAATTTTATATTAGCTTGTTTTTAATGGATAGTGTACCTTGTAAAGCTTTAGATCCCGAATAACAATTCACATAATAAAGCAGAGAAGGAAAAGAGAAATCAATATCCAAGTTCATAACATAAATAAACTTTCCAACAGCCATCACTACCGTCCAATAAAAGCCAATACTCGTAGACCAATAAAAGCAAATATGGCCATCATTAGGGGCAGAATGGTAAACATATAAAAGAGGATAGCTTTACTTTTCAACTTGTGAGCTACATCCTTTGGAGATAATCACATCATTTTCATGATGCATAAATTGTATGAGTTAGGCCCACAAGTATAAGTTTCAAGATTTTCAAAAATATTTTTAGGTATAAATACATAATTTTTTTAAAAGAATTCCTAATGAGAGTCTTGAGACACGTATCATTGAGCAATCAATTAAATAAAACCTGTTCTTAAGCATTTGCATTATCGACCCAAACTCCATCACAATCTTCACGAACGCATTGTGGTTCATCTTCATCAGTTGTATTAGGATCCACTAGAGGTAGCCCATTACTAAAAGGTTGATGGTGAATTGAAGTTTCTTCCAACTCATCATTTGTGTAACCAAGTAATCCCTCGTAGGAGTTGTGAGCACAATCGACCATGCATGATCTTTAGGATCCTCAATGTAAAACACTTGCTTTGCTAGACTACTCAAAATAAATGAATCATTTTTTAATCCAATTTTCTTAAAGTTGACCAAAGTAAATCCAAGATCATCTACTCTAACACCATTTTTATTGTCCACCCAAATGCATTTTAAAATTGGAATTCGAAATTGGTCGTAGTCTAACTCCCATATTTCATCAATTACTCCATAAAATGTCATATTAGATACGATTGGATTTTTGTCCTTTGCACTAGAAACTTGCATAGTGCTTACATCTACGCTAACTCCAGAATTCTGTGTAACTCGTGCATCATCAAGTTGTTTGGTATGAAAAGTCACTCCATCAATAGAGTAGCTATGGTACTTGAACATATTTGGTCGAGGCCCACGACCAAAGGCCTTCAACTTTGGTGATATTGTTTGACTAGAGTTATTTATTTCATGTGCAACCTACAATTTACAAAGTACCATTATTTGAACTTACAAAGTACAAAGTAATATTAAATTATAAAAGTTAATATAAGCATAATTATCTTTGGAACTTACACGTTCATGAAACCAATCAACAAATTGTTTGTTGTGTTGCTCATGTAGCCATTTCCCAGCCTTAGCTTTCTGAACATATTTCGACCTCACATGTGCTACTTGTTCACTAAAAAGAATATTAGATATATTAGAATCTAAATAATAAATTTTAATCTTAATGATAAGTTTTGATATATTACTTGACAAAAGGATCTATCTCTGCATCATTTGTCAATACATGATGATGTGCTTGCATCAACTCTGAACGGCTAACACAGCATACATGAGCACTCCCTAGAGGCCTAGTAAGCTCTTTGTGTTGATGACTTGAAGGAATCCCAATTGTTTGCACATTTGAAAGGTAGTTTGAACAAAACTCCACAGCCTCTTCAATAATATAACTTTCTGCCATGCATCCTTCAGGTCGAGTGGGACATCGCACGTAATTCTTCAAGACTCTCATGAACCTTTCAAAAGGATACATCCATCTATACCAAACAGGTCCACATAACTTGACTTCTCGTACAAGATGTACAGTTAGATGAATCATGATATCAAAGAAAGATGGCGGGAAGTACTTCTCTAGGAGGCACAATGTTGTTACAATATCATTTTGCATATCATCTAACTTCGAGACATTTATCACTTTGCTACACAACATATTGAAGAAGAAACACAATCGAGTGATAGTATTTCTAACATTATCTGGCAAGACACCACGAATAGCAATCGGGAGCAATTGTTGCATTAATGTATGATAGTCATGTGACTTGAGACCAAGAAGCTTCAAATCTTTCATTGAGACCAAATTTCGAACATTAGAAGAGTATCCGGTAGGCAACTTCATTCCAGACAAGGATGAGCAAACTTTTCTTTTTTCTTCCTTAGTCAGAGTATAAGGAGCCGGGGGTAAATATGTTTTCTTATCCCCAACCTTGGCGACCAACTCAACCCTCACATTCATCTCTTCAAGGTCTCGTCTAGCTGCTACATCATCCTTTGTTTTTCCTGGAATGTCAAGTAGTGTACCAATGAGACTCTCGCACACGTTCTTCTCAATGTGCATGACATCAAGAACATGTCTGACATGAAGATGTTGCCAATACTCGAGTTCAAAGAATATAGACTTCTTCTTCCAACACCCAAGATCCTCCTTTACCAGATCACGACTCTTTTTTCCCCAGTTGCATTGAATTTCTGAAACTTTAGTAAGCACTTCGTGACCTTTCAATGGTTTTGGAGGAGGATCTAATTCTTGTTCTCCATCAAATGCTTTCTTTTGCTTTCGATAAGGATGATGTCTATTTAGAAACCTTCTATGTCCCATGAATGACATTTTTCTACTGTACTTCAGCCATTTTGTAGCTGTGTTCTCACCACAAATAGGACATCCCTTATATCCTTTAACAATGCACCCAGATAAGTTTCCATATGCTGGAAAATCATTAATTGTCCACAATAGGACAGCCCTAAGTTGAAACTTTTCATCTCTGTATGCATCATATGCATCAATGCCTACCCATAAATTTTTCAAGTCATCAATCATAGGTTGTAGGTACACATCGATGTCATTCCCTGGTTGCTTAGGACCGGATATCAAAAGGGTCAGCATCATAAATTTCCTCTTCATGCACAACCATGGAGGAAGGTTGTATGTGACCAATACAACTGGCCAACAACTATATGCTGAACTCATGTTACTATGAGGGTTGATTCCATCTGCAGACAATGACAATCTAAGATTTCTAGATTCTGAGGCAAAATCTGGCCATTTATGGTCCACTACTTTCCAAGAGGGTGAATCAGCAGGATGCCGCATATGTTCATCACACACTTTCTCATTAGCATGCCAAGTTAATTGATGTGCCAACTCTTTATTGAGGAACATTCTTCTAAATCTTGGTATAGGTGGAAAGTACCACACTACCTTCGCTGGGACCCTATCAATTATCATAGAATCCTTACCCACCTTCCACCTTGATGCCCGACAAGTACGACAACTTAGATCTTTCTTGAACTCCTTCCAATAAAGGAGACAGTCGTTGGGGCATGCATCGATTTTCTCATATTCCATTCCTAATGTTGCCAAACTCCTCTTTGCTTCATACATGGTGGAAGGCAACTCATTGTTATCTGGGAGCATATCCTTAACTAACACAAGTAGGTCAGCCATACTCCTTTCACTCCAGCTATATTTCGCCTTCAAATTATAGAGTTTCACAATAGCTGATAATTTTGTGAATTTGGTGCATCCAGGGTATAAAGGCTTCTCCGCTTCCTCAAGTAACTCTATGAATTTATCTAGACTTTTTGAATCTTCGTACGCCGCATGCACCATATCATCTAAGGGTTCCCATGGGAAATTACTACCCGAGTCTTGCTCTTCTTCATCATTATCATGCATTGAAGACATATTTTTACGTCTCTCACCATGAAAAATCCATGTACGATATGTTTTATCCATACCGTCACGAATCAAGTGTGCTCTTATATGGTCTACAGAAGTCTTCTTGAAATTTCCACATTTCACACAAGGGCATGGTATTAGATTCGGATCAGCAACATTTTTTTTTGCAAATTCCAGGAATGCTTCTACGCCAAACTCATACTCTTGTGATAACCTGTCCTTCCAAACCCATTCTTTATCCATTTTTTGAAATCTCCTTATTTTGAAGCTAGACCATACCCAAAAAGTTCATTTTAGTATTAGGTATTGAATATTAATTTACCTATATTATTCACATGAACCAAATAGTACCTAAATAGTACAATGGGAATGTAAATAAAACACAAGGCCTGCTGTTTCCATCATATTATTGTTTGTGGGTGTAAGTACTTTTAACATATTCAAAAGCATGAAATGTATGCTATTATTCCTCACAGAAAATGATATAATATATTTTTATTCAAATTGTCATAAATACGGCTTCTAGGCTTCTCTTTGGAAATATTTAAAGATTAAGGAATAAACAAAAAGTAAAGTTTCAGTAAGCTACACACTATAATGTCCACCCAAAATTAACTAGGATGTATATATAAATGATAATGAGTGATTCACTAATTATTTCACAGAAGCAAGAAGCATCATCTTTTTTTTAATATAAAGGAGGCTGAATAATATCTTTAATGCCTATATTATTATAAACTGCAGAAAAGTGTTTGGAAGGAAGCCATATAACACTCTTATATGATTTAAAAACCACTCTCATCTCTGCTAAACAATGAGTGTGACAGGAAAAAACACTGTTCTAATATGAATATTTCCTAGCAGAAAGCTAATAAACCCATACAAACAAGTCTATGATTTAATAAGAAAAGGAGCAGCAACAGCTACAGCCCAAAGCACCAAAAATAGATAGGGGCACAGCCCAAAGCACAAAAAATAGATAGGGACACAGCCCAAAGCATCAAATAACAAGCAGAGGAAATGGAGGTACCTGAAATAGAGGAGCCACGCAAAGGACCCACCTATTCTACTTCATCCTGATCTATGCCAACTATTCTTTTCTTGGGGTCTTTCACTACAAGAAAAATGATCAATAAGGGAGTGACAACTTTCTATCAATGTAAACATAATTATCAAACATGAATCCGTAAACATTAATGAGGAAGAAGAAGAATTGAAGAAATGGAGTGAGAAATGCAGAGAAAGGGGGAGGGATAGTGGAGATGAATATCATTAATTTAGTGTTGGAAGATCAAATAAAAACTTTCAAGGAAATTGATGTCATTTTAGAAGAGTCAAGTCTTGCATAAATTAGTGAGTAACCGATTTGTATTTTGTGTATATTTTGGAGTAGTATTTTTATTAAAATATAGTATTAGTTAGATAATATTGCCCCAATCCCAACTCTTTCTTCGTACTTTTATTATATCCTCCTCACAAAAAATAATAAAACTGGAAGAAAGAGTTGAAACGGAGGGGGAGTATTAATTATTTTATTAACTAATGTTAGTTAATTTTATTATAAAGTAGGATCAGGATGATAAATGCATTCTTTCACAGGCCATGTGTGGAAAAAAGGGATGTTTAATTTATAATGGGGTCTAAAATATACTACTAAATTACTAGTATTAAGAAAAGTATTCAATTTGCCAAAAAGTCAAGAAAATGTATTTATAGCATTTTGACTAGTCAAGCTTGGTGAACTGTAGACTTACCAGAGCTACTAAAAGTTAAATTTCATTTAAAGACACTGCCTACCTGACTACGACAATTTAGACCAAAAACCAAAATAAATTATCATCTTTTTTTTTTTAAAAAAGGAAAAGAAATTAGCATGACAAAAACAGGGGATGTAAAACCTGATGAGAGAGGTGGAGAGAGGTCCCTGGAGTCAAAGATCAAATATTTGGAGAAACAGAGGCTAGATAATATTGTGCAGTTTCCAGAAATTGGTTGTGTGATTGTGAGGAAGAAACGAAGCCAGAGAAAGAGAAAAAAGGAGTCTACTGATCATAATACAAAACCACAACAAGAAGCAGCAGAAAATCACAAAACAGAGGCAGAAAATCACAAAATCACAAGGAGCACCCTAGAAGAGCTTGTTCTGAAATACAAAGTGTTAACACCTAAACTGGCAGAGACGATATTATTGCTCTCTTTATCATAATTAAAAATTAATTTCCCACTTCCATTTCCCAATAATCTCAAGTTTCACAAAACCACAAAATCACAAAACGGTGTACAAGAGAAGCAGCGTACCTTTCTCTGGCCCATCACTAAAAACACTTCTTGAATTCCGAAAATCGAACAGAAGTGACTGAGGATGCTTCTGCAAACTATCCAAGGATTCAAATGAATAGGGTTAAAATTAAGTGTAGATATAAAAATTTAGGGCAAAGTTTATTTACCTGGGGAGAAAGTGTTGTTCACATAGACGATTCACGGTGGCACTGGACTTTGGTTCTGTGGCTAGGGCACGACGCGAAGAGTAGAGATTGCGGACGATTCACGGTGGCGCGCAGTTGGAGATTCTATAGGTAGGGCGAGCACGACGCGAATGGTAGAGCTGCTGTCGGTGGCCGGACGATTCACGGAGGCGGGACGATTCAAGTCATCTAGGGCACGATGCGATTCAGGTCAGCTATAGGAGAAGAGAAGGAAACGTGAATTTTTTCTAAGTGCCTATATTTATACCCTCTATTAATTTATCAAAAAAAATATTAAAAAAAAAAGCTACGACAACGGGGGATTAAACCCGTTGTCTTTCAGCATTTTTTTAATTTTAACACAACGGGTACATATAACACTACGGGATTTTAATTTAAGACAACGGGTAGAACTAATACCCGTTGTCTTTTCTCCGTTGTCGTAGGCTAATTTTGGCATAGTGACTTGTTGGTCCCATATAAACAATAACAGGTGTATAGGGGAGAATACACCTGTAAGTATAGATTTTTTAAAATATGGGTTTTACAGCGGACTTAAGAACATAGGTGACCTGTTAAAAGGTCAGTGGACTTGAAAGGTCCCCTGATAGGTAACCTGTGTATTTGACCAAAGTTTAGATTTAGCAGCGGATTAAATAAACATGTTTTCAAAGATTTATCAACACACACAAAAGAATAAAGTGGTTCGGAGTTAAACTCTCCTACATCTACTATTCCTGATTTAATAAGAGAATTCCTTAACCTCAGGAATTCCTTGTTTTAGAGAGCCAAGGTGCACTGATCAAGAGTAGCTTCTCTTGATCTCAAAGATTTTCCCTAAGTCCTAGTCCTCTCAAAATTTTAGACTGAGACACTACTCAGCTTACTTTCTTCCAACTCACAGCCTTGAACCTTTTTCAGTTTAAGGGCTTGAGTTCTCCAACTAAGGTTGAGATAAACCTTTACAATGATGAACAATATATTGGTTGGGTTAT
The DNA here is from genome assembly GCA_026898435.1 of Prunella vulgaris. NCBI lineage: Eukaryota > Viridiplantae > Streptophyta > Magnoliopsida > Lamiales > Lamiaceae > Prunella > Prunella vulgaris. The sequence goes on along the minus strand of JAPKLY010000128.1, from coordinate 775,368 downwards.
CTCAGTAGGCTTCTAAGGATATTACAATGTAAGCCTAATTACAGAGTTGAGCTCTAAATAATGTGAGCACTTGGGAAACTAGTGTGATTTCGAGTGCTAGAGAATTGAGATGAACTTTGGAGAGCTTTAGATTTTCAGATGAGCTTGACAGTTTCCCGTGCTTAGCTACTTCTTCAACTGTTGTATTTATAGACTTAATTCAAAAGACTATCCGTTGGAGAGATAGTTTCAAATTAAGCTATTTTGGTAGTCCAACGTTCTTCAAAATCTTTCTCAGATTTTGGAATGGTCAAATATGTCAATTTGTTGTAGTCCAACGTTCTTTAAGATCTTCTTCAAATTTTGGATAGTCAACTCTTAAACATTAATGGTTGAAAGCTCATTAAATTCCTACTTACAGTTAATGCAGCTGCCTTTGAAATCTGTGCCTTCCTAGGTTGTTGGTTGCTTCTGAACTTGGTACTAACAGGTCAATCTTTTGTGTCAAGTCCGTACATAGGTGGCAGCTTCTCATTGGTCTGACTTAATTGTTCTTCAGTCCAGTCAAACAGTTATATTGAAGTCTTCTGTCTTTTCATCAGGTGACTTAGAACATTCTATTTGTTGCATTTAACACTTCATTTATGTGTTGCAACTACCCTCATTTAATACTGAAGTGTATTAAATGCATCAGGCTTGTTCTTCAGGGGAGTTCTTCAGGTCACCTATATTTAGTCTTCTGGGGTGCCTTTCTTCAGAGGTGGGTGTATCTCCTAACTCTACATCAGGCTAGTTCTATCTAAGGTAACCTGATTTTTATAACTTAGTTTTTCTAAGTTTTTTGATGTAGCCTCCTAACAGTTAGGCTATTTTTCTAAGCTTTACAACTTTTTACTTATCAGGGGAGTCTTTGGGATTATATCAAAACATTTTATTAATCATTTCCCAACAGCGTTTGTTCCTCATCATCAATATCCTCATATTCAAAGACTACCTCCTTTTAGACTGAGCTAGGCTGCCCTGTAGACCCCGTCTTTGTGTTCTTCTTCTTGGCGGGTGTGTCAGCCTACTACTGCTTTCTTTTCTTTCCTTTTCCAGCTGAGGCAGAAGCAGCATCTAAGTTAGGATCCCCACCAATTTTATCATCCTTGTCCAAGAGAAACTTGGAACGATTGTATCTCACAAGCCAATCCACATCCCATGCTTTGTGAGGCAACAAGTAATTCAACAACACGGACAACTTGTTGGCGAGTGAAGTACGAGTCTTAAGAAGTAACATCTTGTGTTTAGTCTTCTTGGAGTCATTTTCCTTGGAGAACCATTACTTCTCTTGATAATCCTATTCCAGAACAGATTAACCCAGATAATTTGAGCACCATCAATGATTTCCCTCATCACACACAACCTTTTTTTGGGCAGAGCATCGAAGCTTTGGTGCTCTCCCAAAATCACCATGGACACAATGTCCAGTAACAACCTGTGTTTTCTTCTGAGATGATTTTTCTTCAGTTTGCAGGTGACACCTTAGCAACTTTTCTTTGCCATCAACTGGAAGGAATCCATGTACTCACCCTCATTCTAGGTGTCAGCCTCTGCACCTTCCATGGACAAATGGAAATAACCAACAACATCTCTCTTAGTCAACCTAACATTCAATTTAGAGACCTAGGGACAAATGGTGTCATCCTCAAATCTAGAACAGATGAGGAACTGGATGACATAGGGATCCAGTGACATCTTCAAAACAGGATATGTGGAGGTGAAGGTCTTCAAGCCCCTATTTATTTGGAGATCCAGAATTTCTGTTGATTCTAGATCTGTGGTGTTGAGATATTCAACGCACATTTCTCATGACATATTCTTCATCATCTTCTCATAGTCTACCATAATCTTTGATTTCTTGGGAGCCATAAGAACACATAGTAATAGAGAGTTGAAGAAAGTAGGTTTGCAGAGAATGTGAATGTTTGAAAGCATAAAGAGAGCATTGTAGAAGAAAGAGGATATATATATATATGTGTGTGTGTGTGTATATATATATATATAAACTATTTGAAAAGAAGTTGAGCAGGTTGTAAAAATCCATTTCAATTACAGATCGTTGGATATGGAGAATTGGCATATTGTACTATTTGATCCAAAGTCCCACAAATCACGACCTTTTGAAATTCAAAGATAGTGCGTGTGTCAATACAAGCGTAAGCATTTTGAAAAAGTTTAGCCACCAAAGATTCAACTTTTCAGAAAAGTAATGAGTGAATAATGTGAAAGGTTTTCTTGGGCGAAGTTGCATTAATTGTGTACGGACAAGATTGTTTTAAAAGATATTAATTCCAAATTTTTCGCAATCAAAAAGATTTTATCAAGAAAAGTTTCTAAAATAGTTTTAGAAAAAGGGATTAATTTATTTTTGAAAAAAAATTATTTTTCAAAAAACAAAACAAAGAGACCAGATGACTTCTCTCTCAGATGATTTAGGATATTAGCTGATACAACATTAGTAGTCCTCATCTGATCTTCCACTGCTCATCTTTTCCTTTCTCAGCTAACATTGTTAGGGGATATCCTCGTCTGATCCTCTTAACTTATACCTGATTCTAGTTAAAGTAACAAGGAATAGATATAAGAAAAAGAAAAATAGAGATAATACATACGAGACCAGCTGACATTGTAATCAACTAGTTACCACAAGATGTTCCCCCTTAGCAACACATCAGTTGGACTACTTCTCCTCATCTAATTTCTCTACACACAAGGCATCTGCATCTACCAACCCTAACTCCAGTACTAACCCCCGAAATCTGGCTTCAGCCAAAGACTAGGTGGGTATATCAGCTCGATGCTTATCAATGTGGATGTTCTACATCCTGATGTCTTTCTTCTCAGCATGATCTCTCAAGTAGTTGTATCTGATATCAACATGCTTGCACCTGGTGTAAAGGATTTGATTCTGAGTAATGGCTATAGCACTTGTGCTGTCACAGAAGATGGGAATCTCATCTGTGACCACATGGTAGTGCCTTAGGTGCTGTCTGATCAAAAGAAGCTGAGAGTAGCAACTATCAGTTGTCATGTACTCTACCTCTGTTGGGGAGGTAGCCACTGATGTCTGTTCTTGGAAAACCAAGAAATCAGCTTACTTTACAGAAACTGACACGTGCCTGAGGTTAATTTCCTATCAATCTTGCACCCTCCATAGTCAGAATCTGAATACCCGCTCAATTAAAAATTATCATTAGTTGGGTACCAGAGGACGAGATTGGAAGTACCCTTCAAATACTTTACAATCTTCTTTGCAGCATCCAGCTGAGACTTTTTAGGTTCGCCTGAAACCTTGTACAAACTCCCACTGCAAAGCTTATATCAGGTGTGGCTACCAAGGTAAAGGTCTCATCATATTCAATCCCTTCTGACTGTGAGTACCACCACATCAAATTCATCCTTCTTGTTCTTGAAGACCCATTTAGTCCCTATGACCTTCTGATGTTTGGGCATCTCCACTAGAGTCCAGACCTCTCATCTACTGAACTGGTTTAACTTCTCTTGCATGGCATTAATCTAGTTTGGGTCTTGAAGACCATCTTGGACGTTCTTGGGTTCTATCAGTGCACATAACAGCTGAACTGGGAGGCCAAGTTCAGTTTCCTTCTGGTCTGAAAACCAACACTTGGGTCCCCTAGAATATGTTCAGCTGGGAAGTCAGACATCTTCTTCTTACCCCTTTGAGGTACCATGGTCTACTCCTCTGGGGTCATGTCCAAGCTTCCCCCTTAGTTTGTGTCTAGAGTCTTCTCACCTTCTTGCTCAGTTGAAAGTGTCTTGTCATCTAGTTTGGGCTCATCATTTGAATATGAATCTGAGTCAATCTGAGGCACTACTACTTTAATCAGATTCCGCTTATCCTTCAGACTCATCTGATCCATCTCATCTGCTAGCTTCTCCTAGTTGCACTCATGAAAAGATTCATCAAATACAACATGGTGTGTTTTCTCCACACAAAGAGAAACTTTATTAAAAACTCTATAGGCTTTACTACTACTGGAATATCCTAAGAATATTCCCTCAGGAACTTTAGCATCAAAAGTCTTTAACTTGGTTTTTCCATTGTTATGGTTGAAACACCTACACCCAAAAATATGAACAAAGGCAAGATTAGGGATTTTACCTTTATACAGCTTAAAGGGGGCTCTCAAAAGAACCATCGGTTGCAAAGATCGGCCTGGGCAACTCAAAATTGAATGTACCATCTGGGAAGCCTAGACTTTGGACCAATTGCCTACACGAGGAAAAGACAAGTCAAATATAGTTTCAAACGCACGGTGAGCTAAGCTCAAACAGGACATATAATCATACACACATGTTGGCACTTGAAGGGTCTGTTTCCAGGTAACTCCCCCCTCCAGATGTCTATGAGGCATCCCCCAGTAACTGGCCATCAACGACCATCTTTCCTCGATCTTATGTCCCAGCGTGCATCGGCGAGGGCTCATCCTCAATCACTTCAGGATCAGCCTCCGATACTCGAGGGATGCTTAGCCCCTCATCCCGATAGAGGCTCGACCGATAAAGAGGAAAGTGAAGCAGCACTGACTGCGCCACGACCGGGAGACAAATGGGGAGTATTGCTGGAACCAGAGTAAATGACCAAGGTAACAAGAACAGTATGGGCGAGAGTGACCCTTGGGGGATATCTGCCTGGACCACGATCATGCAAGGTAAAGACGTCTGAAACTTGATTCATCAGCTCGTACGAATAGTTCTCGTACAACTTAATTCTCTTTGCAAAGGAAGAAATTAGTGCACTCAGTGAACAAATGAAACAACCAACAATGAATGAGCAAATCAAATTGAAGCCCAGGCATACCAATATGCCTACGAAGATAGTTAGGATAGCTAAACAGCCTTGCACTCAAGTGCACTTCCCTCATGTTCAGCACTCTGACCATTTTGTTACACTAGCCAAAAATGGAATGACAGTTCCTCGACTTTGGGGAAGCAAAACTCTTCAAGACAAATAGAACATCGATCAAAATTCTTACGAGTATTCTTCAGGTTGGGTACAGTGGGTATGTCAATCTCCAGTCCTTGAACGGTCGAACTGGTCTTCCATCGGTCGGACACCTAGAGCCACTTCCTATCATCAGTCATTGGATGGTTCCCAATATAGTGCACCACCCTCGGAATCCTGCCATTCTCTTATTTGAAATTCAAATTACGGGCAAATGCAGGACCGAATTAGTTATGCTACCTTCACAAAGGATGAGACACGACAACAGAAAATTTAGGGCACGCAACCTCCTGTGACAGGGGCAATGAGTACCTACCAGGCCTACGGACTTCTCTGCCTAACAGTATGTTTGCCCAAATGGTGTCTACATGCAAGTGCACATGATCGTTATCGTCGTGGCAAGATGACCAAGTTTATTATTTATCGAACACAGGTAGAAGGGAGATTTGTAAGGTGCAATTGTTGTTCCAATTCGAAATCAAACAAAGCAATAAAGGGGAATCGGTATATAATGTCTACTAGTGTGCCAAGAAAGTAAACTACCTATCACCTTGATATGCAAAGTGAGAAAGTTGTGAGAGTATGTATTAGTGAACTATCCTATGTTTCACATGGTGAGGTATCACTTATTCATGCAATGAGCTATTGTACAATCAATTGGCAAGCCAGGTCTCCCTAGATACACATTAGAGCCTCTAATTGTTCTTCCTATTCACTTAAGATAATTCTCACTATCTTAGGAATTTTATCAAACACTTAGCATGCATTGGCCTAATAACTAGAAGATTTAGGAAAATAGCCCAATTCTCATATGAGACTAACTCGCTAATGGCCCAATTAATCAATTATGCATTCTAAGCATTCATACAAACCATCAATATAGAGAATTGATAATACAACATCTCATAGCATTCATAAGATCAACATTAACACCACATTACTCCTTAGGAATCATACACTAACACATAAAAGAATTAGCCTATGGCTAATTTGGAAAAAAATGAGAAATTGAACTAGCTAAAATCATCATCATACAAGAAATGTAAAGGAATGTAGAAGTATTACCTATTACAATGAAATGTGGAAAGATACAAATTACCTTCAAATGCTAGAAAATGATCCGACACTAGAAACTGAAATTCAATCGTTAGAAACATAGCCCTAGCTGAGACGAGAATGCAGGAATAAATGGATCGATGATCCAAGCAGTAGATCAAAAGTTATCGATGAAATCATAACAAGAAATCTTAACACCCAACTAGTAACTACCTTTCTCTCTCTCTAATCTAATCTAAGAACTTGGAATTATGATGGAATAATGCTTGGAAATCTGATCCTTGAGGTATTTATAGTGCCCACAATGCTTGGTCCAAAGTGCCCTACATTAAACGCGCGAAAAGATGAAACTGCCCCTGATTTGGTAAATATTTAGAGTTACGCACGAGTAACTTCTTAGTTACGCACGAGTAAGATCGTTCGGCTGTTCGTGCTTGCTTTCGTTGAACGAACCAGAGGATCCTCACACGATCCCTAGCTGCTGGTCGCACGATCGCAGTACTGGTTACGCACGAGTAACTTTTCCGATTTTTTAGCAAACTTGTTTTCTTCATATCTTGAGCTCTAGAACTCCGATGGACTCGATTCTTTTTGCATTGCGACCCTCTCTTCGAGCTCTTCAACATGGTATATCATTTGCACCATTATGGTAAACTCAAGAATTCTGGATTTTTACGAACTTGCTCGTCTTTCGCCAGTTTTGCTCGTTTTCACTACAAAACATAATTTTCTAGCCAAAAAGGGTTAAATGCACAAATTATAGCATTTTAGGGTCAAATATGAATATAAGAACATCAAAACCATATAGAAATGGATGCAAAAAGATGCAATTATGACCCTAATCACACCCCCAAACTAGATTGTTGCTCGTCCTCGAGCAACTAAGCGATAAGATAGGGGAATAATTGTATCAATGAAGCATCAATTACAAGTCAAATGCCATGAACAAATCAATCAATGTCCAGCAAGTCTAGAATGCAATCTCATCTACTCAACTGTCAACAATGAATCAATAAGCAAGATATCAAATCAATGAGTCAAGATCCTCACAAGATAAGTATATAGCTTAACCCTCAAGTGTATAGGATCAATCAATCAACACACCACATACACATACTACCATAAGCTTGGCTCAAGTATACATTCTCCACCACTTGATATGACAAATCATTCACACATCATAGGGGACTTTCATAAGGTTGTAGTGTTGGCTTTTTGGTAGGGAAGGAACATATGGATAAAAGTGACTAAGTATGATTAGTAAAACATAGAAGGAATCATGTAAATAATCATCCAAATCTTCATGCAATGTTGCACATACTCTTCATGCTCTTTCAAAATCACACTTTCAAAGATCATTCTTCCCTTCTTGACAAGTTGTGATCATACTCACAACACAAGTCAAACTTGACCATAATTTGTTAAAATGTCAACTTTTTTCATTCTTTGCAAGCACTTGCCTTTGAATCTTCTTTTCTCATCAATCCATGCATAGAATTTCTTTCCACTTTAGCCACCAAGTTCTTCATCAAATCACCAATCTTCATTCCTTCTTTTCACTCTACTAATCATAGGAACAAGAGAGTTCAAAAAGGAAGAAAAATGGCTTAAAGTGTGGTTAGCCAAAGGGAAGGTCTAAAGGCACAAAATGGTGAGCAATGGATAATAATATCAATGGTAAGCTCATATAGCAAAGTGACTCAATATATATCAAAGAAATGCCTCAAATCATACCATGTGAAATCTTCATCTAATGTAGCCTCAAATAAGACCAAAGCCAAGTTCTAGAGTATAATGCACATGTGTGGAACTCACATCAAAGAATATCATCCGTTCAAGATTGAAACGGGCATAAATGGCTCAAAACCTCACGGGTTATATTGATCAACACTCAGATCATATAAAAAATGCTCAAATCATCAAAGTATCAAGCCTCATAAAATCCATAGCAACAAAACAAGACATGAATCAAGAAATAAGTCCACTACATCTAACATGAACTTTCTACTCATCCACACAGTCGTAAATATATCTCATGCCATACTACTCTAAACTAGCAACATAATGGCTAAAATCAACAAGCAAAACAAGTCATCATAATAGGCACATGATCACAAGACATAAGAGAGCTCTAAAAATCAACATAAGCATAGCATTGCAATGAGATTTATGAAACGAACACACCCCCCAAACTTTTTTGGACCAATGGTCTAAAAAGTTTGGCAAAAGTGAAGTAAAGATCATGCAATGCACTTAATCAAAGCACAATACAACAAGAATCAACACCTAAGCTCAAAACAGCAATCTAAAATCAAGCAAACTAAACCTAGGAATATAAACAAATAGGGAGAGATAAGTGTAAAGACATACCTTGAGTTGGGATTAAGAGTAAGAGAGTGAATTGCCACTTACACAAAAATTTCCTTCTTAGCCAAGTGAGAGAGAATTCTCCTCAAGACATCCTTCTCAAGCTCACAAATCACATCGATTATCATTGCAAATCACAAATTTGAAGAACGAACACACCCCCCCAAATTTTTTTCGGATCAAGGATCCTAATAGTTTGCAAAGAGTGATGAAAATAGGATTTGCAAAGAATCAATGAACAAACATAGCATGTACAAGCTCAACTAAACCAAGAAATCACCATATATTCCAAGAGGCACTCCCCCAAACTAGGATAAATCACATGCACCAACCAAGGTAAGAAAACACACTACCTCATATGAAGCAAATCAAAACAATTAACACTACCAAAACTATAAAGCAAACCTAATAAGAAAGAAAACTTTAAGGATGGGTTGTCTCCCATCTAGCGCTTGGATTTAACATCCCCTAGCCGGACGACACCAATGTTAGCTAAATGGCCAAGGATATGTATCATTCCTCCCGTTATACAACAATCTCATAACTTCAAAATCAAGGAAACAAGTAGGATTTCAACCCCATACCCCCACTTTCCTTTTCAATTTATACTTGTAAGAACATGCAAATTTTTCCTCATCTCTTCTCAACCTAATCCGCCCCCATTTCTCGCTATCAAACATATTCAAGAGGATTCTCAATTCAATCTTATGATCAACCAACTCAAGAGGTAAGACAAATTCACAATAAACAACATTATCAATTAAAGCACAAGTAGAAGAGTCCAGGGGTAGAGAAATGCTTATTTCATTTGTAGGCTCCTCCTCCACTTCATTTTGTTGTTCTTCTCCATTTATGCTCATGTCCCATAGTGGACATTCATCTTCCTCTTCTTGTTCATTCTCTTCTCCTCTTGACTCTTCTCCTTCCTTATCCTCGACATCTTGTTCTTTCAACTCTTCCTTCTCCTCTTCATGATTCCTATCAAGGCATACACAATGATTAGGATACTCTATATCATAATAACAAGGAATAATATCATAATCAATGAAATTGTAAAAAGGATTAGTAAAGCTCTTAAGATCGGAGGTATCTTGAGCATGAGTAAATTTAACCTCTTCATAATCATCTTTATCTTCTTTGATCTCTCTTAGGATTTCTCCTTTGCTACCATCAATATCAAAATCACTTTGATCATAAAGATCCTTGTACTCATCATGCTCATCCTAATCTTCATCATCCTCTTCACTTTCATCAATTTCTTCTTTTTTCTCTTCCTTTTCACACTCTTCTCTTTCTTCTTCTTCTTCTTCTTCTAGTTCATCCTTCTCTTTTTCTTGATTCCTAATTAATGTAGCATAAGGAAATTTATAAGAAATATTATCAATAATAATAGGAATTTCATAGTCAATGTAAGCATGAGAAGGTTCAATAGATAATTGAATTCCAATACAATCTAGAATAGAAAGAGATTTAATATTCTTATGATAATCATCATCTTCATCTTCCACATTCCCTTCTTCCCCCATTGTTGGTCCCTAAAGAAGACTTTGAATCTTCTTGTTTTGAAAATCAACTGACTTTACAATCAGCTGAGTGCGCAGTGATTTTGTGTACGGGAACGTTTTAAGTTAAATCTTTTTAATGAAAACCTTTTATTTAGTGCAGCAAGTTAGAGCAATAAAATAAAGCAGATAAAAGACAAGATTTATAGTGGTTCAGACCAACTGTCCTACATCCACTGTCCTCAATCCAACTTGGAGTTGAGGGGCTCTCTTACTTACTAACTTCCTTACAACTTTCAAGAGAAAACTCTCTTACAACTCTTGTTAGTGTACACTTGCATCTAACTTCTAGACTTCTACAAAGTCTTTACAAATGATAAATAAATATGTAGGGTTGTGTGAGTACAAAGAGAATTGTGCAGCGATTCTGCTAGTTGATCGTGTATAAAACTATTATTAATCTTCTCTATGGTACTCATATTTATAGGTGTCAAATACTAGCCGTTAAAGTTGACTAGAATTCGAAATCCCTATAAATTTGTAATCAATCAATCAAAGTGATTGATTGATTCTTGATCTCCAAGTTGATATCGTTCCATCTTGGCTTTGATCTTCAATCTAATTTGACTTGATTGATTGCCTATGATTCTGGAAATCATGTTGCTGTGATCTTGTCCCCTTGACATGATTGACTTTCTGTAAATAGTATGTCTATGCAACGGCATCAGATGACCTTTACTCATCTTCATCAGATGACGTGGTCTGCTGGTCTGCTCCAGATGACCTAGTCTGCTGGTCTACTCCAGATGACCTAGTCTGCTGGTCTGCTACAGATGACCTGGTCTGCTCCAGATGACCTAGTCTACTGGTCTGCTCCAGATGACGTGATCTGCTGGTCTGCTCCCAGATGACCTGGTCTGCTCCAGCTGACCTGATTCCGCTTAAGCAGACCTTACTCTGCTTAAGCAGACCTTACTCCGCTTAAGCAGACTTGACTCCGCTTGTTTTAATGTCATCAAAACATAAGGGATCAACACCCATGCTTTCCACTTCCCCTTCATCTTCATCATTACCCCCATCTTCCTCCTCACACATTTCATTGACTTGAGTACTCAATCGCTTCAATTGGAACTCCAAACTTTTGATTTGATTACTTTGAGACATGAACATTTCATCAAACTTCTTGTTTGTCCTCGCAAAGCACCTTTCATTTTCACTTCTCATTTCTTCCAATTGCTTGAGACTTTGAGCTAAAATGTCTTCCTCATAGCTTGAAGAAGTGTCTTCTTGATGGAAGGGCATAGGAGGATATGGAGTGTAGGAGCATGTATCTTAATAAGGATTGTAGGAATAAGGATCTTTATAGGAGTAGGAATTTTGATAGGTGTATTAATTTGGAGAATAAGGATAAGATTCTTCTTGTGGAGGTGGTGGTTGATATGGGTAAGGTTGACAGGTGTATGAATTAGGAGGATATGTATTTTGTGGAGAATACGAGCAATGGTTGTATTCGTCCATCTTAATTGAGTTCACTCCTACAAAAATAAGCAAGTATCAACACTCTCCAAGAATTGTCAATAACAACAAAGAAATAAAGAAAAATAAAGTAAACATCGATACAAGCCTAACAAAGTGATCATTTCCCAGCAACGGCACCAAAAACTTGTTTGCCCAAATGGTGTTTACACGCAAGTGCACGTGATCGTTATCGTCGTGGCAAGATGACCAAGTTTATTATTTATCGAACACAGGGAGAAAGGAGATTTGTAAGGTGCAATTGTTGTTCCGATTCGAAATCAAACAAAGCAATAAAGGGGAATCGGTATCTAATGTCTACAAGCGTGTCAAGAAAGCAAACTACCTATCACCTTGATATGCAAAGTGAGCAAGTTGTGAGAGGATGTATTAGTGTACTATCCCATGTTTCACATGGTGAGGTATCACTTATTCATTCATTGAGCTATTGTACAATCAATTGGGAAGCCTCTCTAACAAGCAAAGGTCTCAATAGATACACATTAGAGCCTCTAATTGTTCTTCCTATTCACTTAAGAAAATTCTCACTATCTTAGGAATTTTATCAAACACTTAGCATGCATTGGCCAAATAACAAGAAGATTTAGGAAAATAGCCCAATTCTCATAAGAGACTAACTCGCTAATGGCCCAATTAATCAATTATGCATTCTAAGCATTCATACGAACCATCAATATAGAGAATTGATCATACAAAAATCTCATAGCATTCATAAGATCAACATTAACACCACATTACTTCATAGGAATCATACTCTAACACATAAAGGAATTAGCCCATGGCTAATTTGGAAAAAATGAGAAATTGAACTAGCTACAATCATCATCATACAAGAAATGTAAAGGAATGTAGAAGTATTACCTATTACAATGAAATTTGGAAAGATACAAATTACCTTCAAATGCTAGAAAATGATCTGACAGTAGAAAACAAAATTCAATCTATAGAAATGTAGCCCTAGCTGAGACAAGAATGTAGGAATAAACGGATCGATGATCCAAGCGGTAGATCGAAAGTTATCGATGAAATCGTAAGAAGAAATCTTAAAACCCAACTAGTAACTACCTTTCTCTCTCTTTAATCTAATCTAAGATCTTGGAATTATGATGGAATAATGCTTGGAAATCTGATCCTTGAGGTACTTATAATGCCCACAATGCCTGGTCCAAAGTGCCCTTCATTAAACGCGTGAAAAGATGAAACTGCCCCTGATTTGGTAAAATTCAAAGTTACGCACGAGTAACTTCTTAGTTACACATGAGTAAGATCGTGCGGCTGTTCGTGCTTACCTTCGTCAAATGAACCAGAGGATCCTCGCACGATCCCTAGCTATTGGTCGCACGATTGCACTACTGGTTACGCCCGAGTAACTTTTCCAATTTTCGAGTAAACTTGTTTTCTTCATATCTTGAGCTCTAGAACTCTGATTGACTCAATTTTTTTGCGTTGCGACCCTCTGTTCGAGCTCTTCAACATGGTATATCATTTGCACCATTTTGATAAACTCAAGAATTCTAGATTTTTACGAACTTGCTCATCTTTCGCTGGTTTTGCTCGTTTAACTGGAAAACATAATTTTCTAGCCAAAAATGGTTAAATGCACAAAGTATAGCATTTTAGGGTCAAATATGAATATAAGCACATCTAAACCATATAAAATAGATGCAAAAAGATGCAATTATGTCCCTAATCACAGTACCCCATCACTTTGTTTTCCTCGCTAATGACGATCGATCATTGGACCGAGCTCAAGGATTCGGACTTACAGATCTAGCTTAGTCCCCGAGGAACCCGAGCACCAACCTGAGGGGCAATTATTTTTGGCCAAATATGACCTTCAAGTGGCCCAAATACCCACGCCGGATGTGCAGCCCACATAACGTCCAAACTGTTGTAATCGTAAGGCCGTATGCGAACTATCGAGCATCAGGGAGGACCAGACTAGCAGCTCCAAGTAGGACTGCATGAGTGCAGCGAAACATCTCATCCGCCTAGTACCTGGATGATGCTCGGACAAGGACATGCTCAATATGCAAGCAATCTCTCATTATTGGGTGATCAGCACAGTCCTCGCGAGCATCGAACAGGACCTGATAGTCTCCGAACAAGGACACTCACCTCTGGTAATCTCTGGCCCGAGCAAAGGTTTACTGTAGAAGATATCCGGTCCCTCCCTAGCTCGGATGGGCTCTGGAGACCTGGCAAACCTTGGGGATTATTTCTGAAACCGACGTATTAGTTCGCATTATCAACATTTGCCCCCCAGCTCGCGCGCATCATGACTTTGTCCAATGTGTGGGCGAGCTGGAGAACATGAGGTCTGGCAAACTATTTCTGGGGGTGCCGAGCTATTAGGCGAGCTATGCCTCGGAGGTCGCCTCGGCCGACGCGATGTGGGATCCCGCCCATAATAATAAGTTTTCAAATTCTTTGCAAAAGGGTCCCTGATCTTCCAGGAATTTCAAGCTAGCGCCCATCGTCTATAAATAGGCGGAAATGAGGAATTCCCTCACTTTTGCTTTCTCACTTCTCAGAGCACATTTCTGGCGATCATCCCTCTACTTCAGACGCGTCTCCGAACGTCTCCCAAGGTAGAAATCCGGATTTCTCCTTTCTCTCCTTCCTTGTTCCTTGCTTTCGGACGCCCACATTATGTCTGAGAACTCTTCAAGCCGTACCCCCCCACAACGTGATCTGGGCAAAGGACAAATGACCGATGACCATCCAAACCCCCGAGCAGCACATGTGATCCTCTCTTCGAGCTCTGAGGCGAGCTCTGAAACCTTCCCGGATAGTAGCGAGCTCTTGGGGTCAGTTCGCTCTGACTCCAGCGAGCAAGCTACAAGCTCCGGTGAGGAATCGCCCCTCCGCAAACTCTGGGATTACTCAGAGCGAGCTCACGGAGGAGCTGCGACCCCTGTTGAAGAGGAGGCCACCGAGACTGGGGCCTGGGAGGAGGTCGCCGAGGTTGGGCCTGGCGACCTTGCTGGCGAGCTGGCCCGCGAGGTCGACGAAGAGGTCGGTGAGGATATGGGGACGGAGGTCACTTATGAATACCTCCGTTTCATCGACTTTCCCTTTCCCAAGCTCCCTGAACATCAAGTCTCTGCCGAGGTCGTGAATGAGTTCGACTGGGGCGAATATGTGAGAATCCACAGGGCGAACTTCCCCCTACCCCGGTGAGCTCCGATTCGAAAAGCCGCTGGCAAGTCTGACCTTAAGGCCAACGGGGTGGAGAGCATCATGAGCGAGTTTGCCCTTCCGGATATTCGGAGGTGGTTCCGTATCCCGCTGGACATTTTTATGTATCCCGCTGCGGAGAAAGAACGAGCCGACCTCCCCCCTGCCGGGCTCACAGCCATGAATTATCACACCTTGAAGGCGGGGCTCACCCTTCCCCTCCACCCCATCATTGGGCAATTTTTGGCGGACACGGGCCTCGCCATTACCCAACTTACTCCGAATGAATGGAGCAATCTGTTGGCAGCCCTGACTATCTTCGGCTTCGAGGGCTATGAAAATCGGCTGAGTACGGCGGAGATCAACGAGCTCTTCATCGTGATCAGACAAGTGAGGGAGGGGAAGGGATATTATTCTTTCCAAGCTCGCCCGGGGGGCAAATTTTTAGGCGATCTCCCCAACAAAATCCAGGATTGGAAGGAACAGTTCTTCTTTATCGGGGGGATTGGCGAGCTTCTGATGGTCGTGGAGGGCGTATCCCTACTCCAGAGACATATGGGGAGGCGAGCTGTAGGTGGCATACCTTAGTGTGTGTGTGTCGGATTAGATTACTGATCTAATCTATCTTTTTGCAGGTTTGAAGTGCCACAAGTCGAGCTGTGGGAAATCGGAGGTTTCGATTGGCTTTGAGTTTGTGCGGATGGTGTGTTGCTTGAGGGAGAAGAAGGATCGCGAGATCGAACACTTGTGCCAACACCGCTGCCGCAGGCTCGCCGGCCTCATCACTTCACCACACCACCTCGCTGCTCAAGGTTTTGCACTTCTCCATTTTGAAGTTCTGCCAGCTCGCTGTCTCATATGTCAAGGTCGCCGAACTTATTTGATTATTTGTTGTGTAGGTGCAGGTCCAGTTGCCGAGCTTCCGCCTGTCGAAGTTCCCGAAGCCTATCATTTTTTAGCTCGGCAGCTGAGAATGGGTAAGCCTCGCCCGGGGAGGGAAGGTATCCCTTCGGGGGCGGTTCTGGACGCCACAAAAAAACTCGAGCTAGCCAAGGCCGCTGATAAGGCCGGGGGCTCGGGTTCACAAAGGACCTCGGCGCCTCCCCAAACAAAGGAGAAGGTCGCCGCCACCAAGAAGGGAGCGGGTCGAGGCTCGAATTCTGAAAGGGGTACTCAACCCCCTCCGCCCCAGCAGACGAGGCGAGCTCTCCACCGAGGGGATGGCTCGCGGGTGAGTGAGGAAGAGGCTCGCCCTACCAAATGAGTTAGGGCCGAGGGCAGCTCCGGATCAACCCCAGCAGGGTCATGGCGAACCCTTGCTGTCCAATCTTCTCAGGCGCCCCCAACTCCTCAGAGTGTGCCCTCGCAGCCTCCCTACGGGGTCCCTATTCGGGATGATACCCTACTTGGGCTCAACCCCGATAGGTTTGGGTAATTGGGGGACCTCTTTTGAAGTTGGAAGCCTTTGTAACTTCTATAATTTTTGCTAACTGATTTGAGTATTGTGTAGGTATACTCCCGCCGAGTTCCCGCCGAGTTCCCGCGGTGACCTGAATCACTCCATATCGCCGAGCGGTGTAGGGCCCTGAGCTCATCGAGGGACCTTCCTGATGGGGCGGCTCGCTGAGTTTTTACTGAGGCCCCTAAGTACCTCTCCGCCTCAGAGCTCGGCATGATCGAGAGGCAGAAGCCTGCCGACAAGGCGAGGCTGGCGATGCACTACGCCTGTGCGGCAATGGCGGCGGCCCAGCTCGTCGGCGATGATGTCACCGTCGCTGATAGAGCTCGCCATGATGCGAAGAGGGCGTTGACCAAGGTGGGCGACGAGCGAAAGAAGGTCCTCGAGGAGCTGGCGAGGGCAGAGACCAAGGCAAAGGCCTCACTGGAGGCGGAGCGGCTTGCTATCAGAAAAGCAAAAAAACTTCAGGCCGACCTCCGCCAACAACAGGCCGAGCTGGATGAAGCTCGCCGGACACTTGCTGCTCGGGAAGAGGAGCTCGCCCTGACCCGGGTTGAGGTAGGGCTCCTCCGTGATCAGAGCCGAGGGAACTCAGAGGAGTGTCGGAAGCTACGGGAAGAGGTTGCTGCTAAGGCTCTGGAGATCGCCGAGCTCAAGAGCCGTTCTGACACCGCCATCACTCCTGAGGCACTTGAGCTCGCCGAGGTGGTCGCTACCGACAAGGGCTTCGTGCTCTGCTTTGCTGGGGTTATCCGCTCCTTCCAATGGGCGCGGATTAACAATGACAGTGAGTGGGAAGCCCTCGTCAGCGAGTTTGAGGATTGCTTGGAGAAGTCCTCGATCCCCCCCGGCACGGAGCTGAATATTGGAGACCTCGCGGGCTATGGGATCAATCTTGACGCTGCTCGTCAAAAATTCAACGTTATCCAGATGAAGCAGGTCTTGACTGCTGACCTTGCCCAAGAGATTTAAGGTGCCGAGGGGGATGCTGGAGGCGAGGCCCCACCGACAATAGAGCAGATGCAAGAGGTCTGCGGGGATGCGATGATAAATATCAGCGAGCTCGGCACAAGCGGACTCTCCGGGAACATCACTTCTGATGTCGAGCTTGCCATACCCATCCGCCAGGTCACCCCCACTCCAGAGGTCGCCGACCCCGAGCCCTAGGCCTTCTTTACTATTGCTTTCTTAGTTCAGTTTTTATTTTCCAAGTTTCGATAGGTCGCCGGGTTGCGGAGCTCGCCCAGAAGGAGCTCCATTTTTGTAGTCTTTACTTTTTGCTCAAGTAGACTTAGCTCGCCGGGCACGTGCAGCTCGCCCAGAAGGAGCTTTTTGTAGTTCAAAGATGGCCAGCTGGTCGGCTTTTGTGGCCAGCACAACTACTTATACTTAGGATTTTTTCAAGCATATTTTTGGCTTGAAAATCTCTTAAGTATCTTTTTGAATATAAGCCGAGCATTTTTTGTCCAACTCTTTTCCTTTATGTATTTGCGCCTTTACGTTATAATTTCCTAAATAGCTCATTCTTGTTTATTTTTCTGGTACATAATTGTTCGTCTTATTCTACTTTGAGAAGCGAATCATTCGTTTTACGTCACTTACGACTACGAATTGTACCTCTGTTTTGAGAGTGCATATTCTTCGTCTTATGCCACTTAGGGCCGCGAATCATTCGTCTTAGGCCACTTAGGGCAGCAAACTGCACTTCGATTGATTCACGTTGGGCCATTGGGTTTCATGAACCTTGCCTTAGATGTTTTTGTCTTTTTCGCGAATTTTTCTAACTTGTGGCAGTAGGTGCTTAGCAACCCTTTAGGGAGGGTACTTTCACGACCTTAGGCACTTTGGCCTTTGCCTTCGAGCTATTTAATTACAACGTTTGGGACCTTGGTCCTTGCGCATTGAGGATTTCTGAGCATGTGGGCGAGCTAGGCTCGGTGAGCTATCTGGAGCAGTGGGTGACCTGGTGCAGCTCGTCTGGTTGGAGAGCTGCACATGTCCAAACACTTGGGGAATTTTTCTGATTTTTTTTTTTAGTAACGTTATTTACATCGGTTGCCATCGACATTTTCGATGCAAACCTTCGACTAGTCTATTACAGAATTCTAGTCTATTGGTAGAACTTTTTTAGATGTGCCGAGCTCTAGGTGTATGATGCAGCCTTGCCTTCTGCGTCTTCCAGATCATAGGTACCGTTCGGCCAGGCTGCGGTGACCCGGAATGGTCCTTCCCAGTTTGAACCGAATACACCTGGTGCGGCCATCAATTTCTTTTTTAACAACAGGTCTCCTACCTTGAACTTTCGGTCTCGAACCTGAGAGTTGTAATATTTTTCCGCTTTGCGCTTGTAGGTGGCGTTTTTCATTTCTGACGAAGCTCTGGTCTCTTCGATCATATCTTTTTCTACTGCCAAGGCTTCATCATTCTTTTCTTCATCATACCCCACCACCTTCCAAGTCTTATTCTGGACTTCAACCGGGACTACGACTTCAGTCCCGAAGGCTAGGGCAAATGGGGTCTCCCCGATGCTGGCCCTATAGGAAGTTCTATAATACCATAGGACGTCCGGGAGTTCGTCTGCCTAGCTCCCTTTCTTTTCCTCGAGGCGGACCTTCAATATGTGTTTCAGGATCTTGTTAACTGCCTCGACCTGGCCGTTCTACTGGGGGTGATATGGAGTTGAGTAGTGCTTCTTGATGTTCCATGAACTGCAGAAGTCCCTCAACTTCTGTCCGTCGAACTGCCTTCCATTATCAGTGATGACCGACTGCGGGAGTCCAAACCTGCAGATCAGGTTTTTCCAAATGAAGCCGATCATCCTTTCTTGGGTTATGGTTGTGAGAGATTCGGCCTCAGCCCACTTAGTGTAGTAGTCTACTGCTACGACAGTAAACTTTACACCGCCTCTGCCAGGTGGAAATGGGCCGATCAAGTCGATACCCCATTTTGCGAAAGGCCATGGGCTGAAAACCGACTTAAGCTGGTTGGCTGGGGAGTGGATGTTAGGTGCGAAAAGTTGGCACTTTCGGCACCTTTGAGCGAAGCTGGTGGCATCTTTGCAAAGAGTGGGCCAGTAGTAGCCCTGTCTGATCGTCTTATATGCCAATGCTTGCCCCCCAGCATGACTCCCACAAATCCCTTCGTGAATTTCTTCTAACACTTCGGACCCCTGCTTCCTAGTTAGGCATTTGAGTAGGGGTAGAGAGAATCCACGTTTATAGAGTTGGCCATCCAGCAGCGTATATCTGGCAGCTTGCTTTATTAACCGGCTAGCTTCCCAGGTGTCCACGGGTGTTGTTCCGTCTGTTAGGTATTTTTGGATTGGAGTGCACCAATCTTCACCACCTTCACTGTCCTCCTGCCCCCCGCTCGAGGTTTGATTTATCTTGTAATCGGACATCGAGGGGTTTTTCAGTGTGGTGATCACAACCTCCGTGAATTCGGCTTCGTCGTTGCTAGTAGCTAGCCGGGCTAGAGCATCTGCTTGTGTGTTCTCTAGCCGCGGTATCTGATTGATGTAAACTTGTGTAAACATCGAGATCAGATGCGCGGCTATTTTCTGGTAGGTCATCATCTGCTGGTCTTTTGCCTCATATTCCCCCCGGACTTGGGATATTATTAGCTGGGAATCTCCGAAAACTTGAAGATTGGTTGCCCCCACAGCTAATGATAGCCTAAGTCCTGCTATCAACGCTTCATACTCCACCTCATTGTTGGTTGCTCGAAAGTGAAACCGAATTGCGGAGGTGAAGACTTGTCTGTCTGGGCTGATCAGGACCACGCCCGGTGCCTGCTGCCATGCTAGTTGATGATCCGTCCACGTAGAGATGCCACGGAGCTATACGCCCCCTCGTCGGATCTTGTGGGAAAGTTAGCTCGATTATGAAGTCGGCAAGTGCTTGTCCCTTGATCGCTATTCGAGGTGCGTAGGTTATACCGTATTGGCTGATCTCCAGTGACCATTTCAGCAGGCGTCCGGCAGTGTCTGGGCGCTGTAGTATATGACGCAGTGGGAACGTTGTCAGCACCTCTACTGGATGGTCAAAGAAGTAAGGCCTCAATTTTCTAACACTCATCACCAGTGCATAAGCCAGCTTCTCTATTGGGGTGTACCGCAACTCAGCTTCATGTAAGACTTGGCTCACGTAGTACACTGGTAGGTGTGTTTTTGCCTCTTCTCGGACCAGGACGGAGCTGATGGCCACCCCCGACGCGGCTAGGTACAGATACAGCTTCTCTCCAGGTATTGGCTTCGACAGAACCTGTGTATCCGCCAGGTATGTTTTGATATCTTCGAAGGCTCGTTGGCATTCATTTGTCCAAACGAAGTGGTTTTTGAGGTGGAGTTTGTTGGCTCTGACCGCCTCTTTGTATCTCCGTGTGTTTGCCTTTATTGCCTCGAAAAATGGTCGATTTCGGTCGCCAAACCTGGAGATGAATCTGTTCAGGGCTGCCATGCACCCAGTCAGTCTTTGAATTTTTTGGACGGAGTCGAGTATCCCCATCTCGATTATGCATTAGACCTGTGTTGGGTTGACCTCAATTCCACGCAGGCTAACTAGGTACCCCAGGAATTTCCCAGAGTGCACGCCGAAGCTGGTCTTTTTGGGGTTCAACTTCTTGTTGTAGTGGCGCAGTATGTCGAGGTCTGTTTCAGATGGTCCAGGTGGTCCTCCTTCCTCAAACTTTTGACAACTATGTCATCCATGTACACCTCCATGGATTCGCCAATGTGTTGGTCAAACATTTTGTTCACCAATCTTTGGTAGGTAGCTCCGGCGTTGATGAGTCCGAACGGCGTCCTTTCCCAGCAATACATGTTCTTGTTGGTGTAGAACGCCGTGTGTTCCTGGTCATCTGGGTGTAGAGCTATCTGGTGATAGCCCGCAAAAGCATCCATGAATGTCATCATCTCATGGCCTGCGGTGCTGTCCACCAACTGGTCAATGTGAGGTAGTGGGAAGTTGTCCTTCGGGCATGCTTTGTTCAGGTCCGTGAAGTCAATGCAGAGTCTCCACGTCCCATTGTGTTTCTTCACCAGGACGGGGTTCGCGACCCACTGCGGACACAGAGCTTCCTTGATGAGCTTGTTGTCTAATAACTTCTCCACCTCAACTGTTAGAGTTGTGTACTTGTCTGGTCCATACTTCCTCCGCTTTTGGCGTATGGGTCTCCTCGTCGGAACTATGTTAAGTCTGTGGCAAGCATGTTCCAACGGGATCCCCGTCATGTCTTCGTGGGACCAGGCAAACAAGTCCAGGTTGGTCATTAAGAACAGTTCCATCCTCTACCGGTACGGTTTAGGTAACTCAGAACCGATGAAAAGTTCTAAGTCCATTTCCGGGTCCACCGGGAGTTCCGTCAACTCTTCCATGGGGGTTGCTTTTCTCTTTTGGCTTTTCCACCTCGGGTCGCTGATGAACTCGTCCCACTCCCCTTGTGATATCTGCGCAGGCTCATGGCCTATGCGCGGCTCGAGGTCATCGGGTTGGCTCTCAGCTTGGGCAAGCTCGTCAGCTGTGAACACCTCCGTTGGTCTGTCAGCTTGGGATGGTGTGGTGACTTAGGGAGTTGGGTCAACGTCCATTGGTGTTGGTTCTTGACCTCCAGCAGGTCCCCCACCTTGGGCCTCATCAGCTACCTCCATGGGAGTAGGCTGCTGTCCCTGCGCAGGTACCGACCCCTGCGCAGGTCTCAACACTTAGGTTTCTTCCAAGTCCTCCGTTGGTGTCGGTTGTGGGTCTCGCACAGGTCCAGTGCCCTGATTGATTTCTGACAAATTGCCTACCTCCATCATCTCAGTTTCGATCGAGATGACGTCTAGGATGTTTGGCTCATCTGCAGGAATCTGTGCGTCCTCTTCGAGGATGTGGACTTGTGTAACAGATTTCTTAACCCGGCCGTCTTTGATCTGGAGTAAACACTCTCGGGCCTTTTTCTGGTCACCTTTTATAGTTCCGGCACCTTTTGGAGTTGGGAATTTTAAACAGTAATAGTAGGTCGAACACGCCGATTTGAATTCATTAATAAACGGGCGGCCAAGGAACCCGTTGTAGGACGACTGCTGGTCGACAACTAGGAAATCTATAAGCCTAGTCAGCCTCCTTTCGGGATCCTCAGCTGATACAAGCTGGACGCTCAAGCTAACACTATCTAGGGGAACGGTTACAGCTTCTCCGAACCCCACTATCCTAGCGTTGCTAGGTTCCAGATACGACTCAAAATCACCTAAGGCATCCAAGGTGGATTTGAAGAGAATGTTGGTGAATGCGCCGATGTCCACAAGTAGCCTGTGAACTCGGACGTTCATGATGTTGGCGGTTATCACCAACGAGTCGTTGTGGGGCATCAGTATCCCTTCCAGGTCCGCCGTGGAGAACGTCAGCTCGTCAGTAAGCTGTGAGACTGTCCTGGGGCCGAAGCTGCCCTCCTGAACTTGGTTTATGGCCCAGATTTTGGCCTTCCTTTTTCTCTTGGATATGGAGGATCCACCGCCCTGGAGACCTCCGGCAGCTCCGATCTCTTCCTCAAGAACTAAGAGTTCCCGAGTAGGCTCCATGTTTTGCTGAGGTTGGGGAGGTGCCCTCCGTCTATTATGGGGACCAGGTTGGTCTGCTTCCTCCTCCTCGTCATCGGAGGTAGCCCTCCTCTCGAACCTCGGTCTCTTAGCTGGGGCCTTCTTCACGAACTCGGCCAATTTCCCCTCCTCGTAAATTTCCAGAGTTGCTTTAGGAGGTCTCGGCACTCGCTGGTGAAGTGGCCGATGGTCTGATGGTAGGCACAGAATTTATTGGGGTTGAGCTTCGTGCGGTCCTGGCGGATCCGCCTTGGCTCCTCCAGCATGGCCTTGCCTTTGACGGCAGTGAAGACGTGGTCAACGGAGACAGTGCGGACCTGATTAAGCTTTTCTTTAAGCTCGTCTCCCTCGCCAAAGGCCTTTAGGTTCCGGGGAGCTTTGTAGGTGCCCCCGGACTTCTTCCCGTATGGCTTCCTTTCCTCGTGGGCACCAACTTCTTTCAGTAGTGCCTCCTGAATAGCCACAAACACCCCCGCCTTGTGGCGGAATTCACTGTAAGTGTTGGGACATGCGAGGTGCACCTCCTTCCAGAGGTCGGTGCCCCTTTTGAGCCCGGCCATCTCACTGCGATGACCTTGGTGTCTTCACTCACCGGCTTGCCTTCCAGCAGGATTTTGTCGAACCTTTCCAGGTACTGGTGGTCGGTCTCGCTCTCGCCTTGGTGGATGTTGGCGAGTCGGTATTTCTGGGTAAGGTAGGATCCGAACCCAGAGAAGTGGGCCAGGAACTCCCGTGAGAGTTGGCCAAATGAGCAGATTGACCCCGGGGCGAGTGAAGAGAACCATCGGTGAGCTCGATCCCCTAGGGTCAGCGGAAGTTCCGGCACTAGGTGGAGTCAGTGGCGCCGACCGAAATCATGAAGTCCGCGTACTTGGCCAGGTGGACTTTCTGGTCCGATTCGCCTTCATATGCGGACATCACCGGGAATTGAATTTTCTTCTGGACCAGTGCGCGGAGGATGGCAGGTGCCAATGGAGAGGTGGGGAGAGCCGTGGCGTCAGGTCCGCCAGACTTGGCTGCTACTTGTGCTTGTAGCATTTCAACTGCCTTTTTCAGTGAGGTCATCTCGGGTCATCTCCGGCGGAGGGTGCTCAAAGGTCGTGCATCTCGCGGACGCACGTCCCCGAGGTGCCTCACTCTGGGGTGACCTCTCAGTGGCGGGCTGGAATTGGCGTCTACCGTAGGGGCCTAATCGGTCAGTGGCGGGCCTCCTCAGCCTTTCGTGGGCTGATCTGCGTAGCTACTGATCGGATTCCACATGGGATGCAGCTGGGGCCGCTGTACGCTCATTCTCTTCGTATCTTGGGCCCAGGCGGCCTTGGAGGACTTCCCTCCTTTGTGATTGCGATTGTGATTGGTGGGTGCCAGATGCCCCGGTGTAGGCGGACTCTCTTCCAGTGTAGGGAGCAGGACCCTCCTCCACCATTTTGGCCTTGCCGGTCCTCTCCCTGCGCTGGCGAGCTTGTGCTGAGCTCGCCTCCTGTTCAGTGGGGAGTACGCTGTAGTCCCCTCTGGTCTGGGTACCCTGAGTGGGCCTGTTCTGCTCTCGGGCTTCGGCATCTGGAACTCGTCTGGGTACCAGGGCGAGTTCGTCCTGCTGTCGTTGCTGCAACCTATGTAGGGTCGCGATGGTGCGTTGGAGCTCGTCAGGATTGCTGACCAGGTCCCTCAGAGCGGGGGCCAAGTCTTCCTGGGTCACCGCAACTCACGGAGGTAGCAGAGCTGCGGTGCTCTTCTGGGGAGGTGGTTGTGATGTCTCCGCCGCCTGGCGTGAGGTCTCCACCTCGGCCTGGTTTTGATCACCCCCTTTAGACCTTCCCGCAGCTGCGGAGGCCTGTCCCTTGGCGGTTCGAGTGTTAGTCATTTTTGGGTTTCGGAGGGGGTAGCTTGCTGAAGGTCGTCGGAGTGGAGGGAGGTCACCGGAGTGGCGGAGGTCGCCGGTGTGGTGGTCGTCCAGCTTAGGTGGAGCTGTTCAGGTTTTCGTCTAGCCTCGCATGTGACGAATTATCTAAAATTCGGTTTATTCGTGTGCACGCGCGCATTTGAAAACTTGTTCCGGGCAGATTTCGCGAAATCTAAAAACTCGAGTTTTTGTCCAGAAATCTGGGTTCTTCGTTCAAAGGATAAAGGTGTATGTGTATCTTCAAGTGTTCTTGGGTTTTATCAAGAACACCTTTAAATCTTCAAATCTTCAAGCAAACTCTAATGTTTCGTTCTTGAGATTTTTTAATTTTCATGTTCGAGGCACCCACCCTCCTTCTAGCGCCAAATTGTTGATAGAATTTACTGATTGTGTTCGTTTATGTGGCTTTACGACGGATTAATTCTACCAAACAATAATCTTATGATTTTATGTTCTTGGGGAGGGAGAGTAGAGAGTTTAGAGAGAGAAATATTGCAATGAAGATTATATTGATTGTGTGAAAAATGTGAGAGTCCTCTGCATAGTATAAGAGAGGTCTTATTTATAGGTGTGTGAGTGTGAGACGGCACCTTACGAGCCTATGTGGCTTCCGGTGTTGACGAGGGTTCCTTACCCTCGTCTTGATCTCTCACACTGCTTCCTTTATCATGCCTCAGCCTACTACTATGCCTTAGACTAGATGGGCCTCATTAAAAATCTCACCGTAAACCACCCTTGTGGATAAACCGGACGGAGGGAAAAAGAGTGCACCACCGGGGCTCCGCTGACAAAAGGCGAGCTCCCGAGCTTTGACCAGATTCCAGAGTATCGCACAGTGATGTACCACAGTCGGGCGAGCTCTGGTCCCTCCCTAGCTCGGATGGGCCCTGGAGACCTGGCAAACCTTGGGGATTATTTCTGAAACAGACGTATTAGTTCGCCATATCAACAATAATTTAATGGATATGTTAATTAATAGTCTAATTTTTATATATCACTACAAAAAAGATAGAATTTAGCGACCGTTTTTTACCGACCGACTGAAATCGATCGCTAAATAATTAATTAGCGACCAATTTTTGATCGATTAGCGATCGATTTTGACAACTGGTCAAATCCTAAATTTTCCAACGAAAATACCGACAGAAAAAGCGGTCCCTAACATAAAAATAAGTTACCGACCGCCAAATCAGTCGGTAATATTGTCAGTCAATATTAGTCAACAATATTACCGACCGATTAGGCGTTCGGTAACTTATTTTTATGTTAGCGACCGCTTTTTCGGTCACTAAAATTAAAAACTGAAAGCGGGTAGGTGGGCAATTATTACCCGATTATGTTTTTACATTTAGCGACCGAATTTTCGGTCGGTAAATTAAAAAAAGCGGTCGCTAAACTTCGAATATAGAACAGCCACTGCCCTCTTCTTTCCTTTTCATTCACAAAAATTTACCCCCAAAACCTTAAAAAATCTCAGAAATGTGAAGAATTATATTATTTCAACGTGTTGGTTGTAATCGTTCGGGTCCATTGTCACATTGTGCTCGTTGCTTCAATTTGACCGTACGTTTTTACATTTTACCGTTTAAGTTTAATATTATTTGCATGTTGTACATTAATTATTTATGAATATATCTATTTTTATTGGAGATTTGAATCCTAATTTAATTTGTTAGAATTTTGTAGTGTAATTGATGTTTGATTATATATATTGGATTTTTTGTTTTAAAAAATCGGATATGCTTGTTTATAGTCGAAACTCTGGCGAATTTTTTTATAATTCTAATGTGGTATATTCTTAATTTAAATCAGATGGCACTCCCTGATCGTCGTTGGATGTATGAAATCCCTCGTCTGATTCAAGGATCGATCAACCCTGAATTTTACAAGAAAATTCATGAGTTTACTGCGTTTGCCTCTGGTAATCCACACTGCATGGATATGAATGGCCAGATTAGATGTCCTTGTTCAAAAAAAAAGTGCGGTAACAAGAGATTTTTTAGCATTGATGAGGTTCTAACTCATGTCGTGATGTCTGGTTTTACTCCATACTATTACAATTGGACTGTACATGGCGAAACTCGGTAGAATCATAATCTTGAAACAGTGGTTGCCTTCTATGATCAGTTTCGTAGCAGTGGAGGTGAGAGATTTGAGATTGGTGGTTCGAGCCGTGATTCGCCTATTCCATGCTCTGAGACACTGGTGGATGAATTCCAAAGCTATCATACGATGATTGATGAGTCTGGTTTTGGTGGTCACCACATGGAAGAGGAACCAAATCCTCGTTCCAAGAGATTTTTTTAGATGCTTAAATCTGTCGATCAGAAGCTGTTTCCTGGTTGTGATACTGAGACACAATTATCATTCAATGCTCAGATGTTGTCCATCAAAACTGAAGGCAAAGTCAGTCAGAAAGTGTACAATAAATTTGCAAAGTTGTTCAAACGGGCCCTACCTAAAGAGAACACAGCACCAGAAAATTTCTATTAAAGTAAGAGGCTCTTGAAGGATATGGGTTTACCATTTGAGAAGATTGATTGTTGTACCAACGGTTGCATGCTATTTTGGGGCGACGATGAGAGCATCGATCGGTGCAGGATGTGCAACTACCCTAGGTTCAAACCCTCAGATCGTAGGAAGAAGACATCTTTCAAGTCTATGTATTATCTTCCCATCACTCCTCGTCTAGAGAGGTTGTATCAGTCGAGTGCCACTGCAAAAGACATGAGATGGCATGCTGAGGAGTGTTCTGATGAGAATTCCGGAGAGATGTGTCATCCTGCTGACTCTAATGCGTGGAGACATCTTCATAGAGAGTTTCCAGATTTTGCGAGTGAGAAGAGAAATGTGAGGCTTGGCCTGTGCACAGACTATTTTGCTCCATTCGGTATGCACAAGAAGAAGTATTCATTGTGGCCTGTATTACTGACTCCGTACAATCTACCTCCTTGGTTGTGCATGAAGCCTCAACACATATTTCTCACTGTCTTGGTGCCTGGTCCTCAGAATCCTAAGCAAAACCTAGATGTCTACCTTCAGCCACTGATTAAAGAGTTGTTATATTTGTGGCATACGGGAGTAGAGACATATGACGTGTACAGGAAGGAGAACTTCATATTACGGGCTGCTGTTTTATGGACCATCAGCGACTTTCCAGCATATTCTATGTTGTCTGGGTGGTCGACTCAAGGAAAACAAGCTTGCCCGTACTGCATGGATGGATCTAATGCATTTTGGCTTCCACTGAGTAAAAAGGTATCATGGTTCGATAACCATCGGAAGTTTCTATGTAACGATCATAAATGGCGGAAGGACAAAGTGCACTTTCTAAAGGGGAATGATGTAAAGTGTACAAGACCACAAGTTCGAACAGGTATATAAATATTGTTTATATTTTAATCACTACTTATGAAAAGAGTTTTATGAATTTAGTTTAACCTTATACACTTTATTTCAGGTGATTCGTTGTTGAGAGAGGTTACAGTAACTGGCTTGTGGAAAACGACTGAGGAGGGTTGGATGAAACACAATAAAGGTATCCGTGGAGGTTGGAAGAAGAGAAGCATCTTTTGGGACTTGCCTTATTGGAGTAAATTATTGATTAGACACAACGTGGATGTGATGCATATAGAGAAGAATGTGTTTGATAACTTGTTCCACACGATCCTTAATACAGACGGCAAGACCAAAGACACTGCAAAATCCAGAGAAGAGTTAAGTGAGTTCTGTTCTCGTCCTAGTCTCTCCAGTAGTCGACGAGCAGGTGAGTGGCCACAAGCAAAGTACCAAATTTCCATAGAAAATAAGAAAAAAATATTTCAATGGGTGAAGGATTTGCGCTTTCCAGACAATTATGTGTCGAACATGGGTCGCTCGTTTGAGCCAGCAACAGGGAAGGTCACTACGATGAAGAGTCATGACTGTCATGTTTTTATGCAGCGGTTGCTACCGATTGCCTTTAAGTACGTACTTCCAAAGGATATATGGAGTGTGATCACAGAATTAAGCCTATTTTTCAGAGACTTAACTTCCTCAATGATTACACTGGACGACATGCGACGTTTGGATAGAGACATCCCTGTTTTACTGTGCAAGTTAGAACAGTTTTTTCCACCCAGTTTCTTTGACTCGATGGAGCACTTACCTGTTCATTTACCGTATGAAGCTTTACACGGTGGTCCAGTGCAGTATAGGTGGATGTACCCTTTCGAGAGGTAAGTATTATTATTCTAAAGTTTTTTGTTAATTATTATTTATATATTGATGAATTGAATGTTTTTGTATTTAGGTATCTGCACAACTTGAAACGTAATATTGGAAATACAGCACACATTGAAGCATCCATTGTTAATGCATATCTCACTGAAGAGGTTGGAACATTTTGTTCTTATTATTTCGGGGATCAAGTTCAAACCAGGATCAGAAATGAGCCTCGCAACTACGATGGCCGGGGAGAAGAACATCCTCTTCATCCAACACTGCAGAATTTGAAGATCCATTCCAAACTGAAGTGCAACAGGCTCAAACAGTAGTTCTTGACGAAGGTATCAATCTTTCTGTGGATTTAGTGGCTGAAAATCCCGATACTGTAATTGTTGACAACGAAGTCGATGGAGAAGAAGGGGTACCAAATGAAGAAGATGATGAAGAAGATGATGAGGATGAAGATGAAGATGAAGATGAAAATGATGAAGATGAAGAAAATGATGACGATAATGAAGCATATGAAAATGATGAAGATGATTATTAGTATTGATGATATAGTTAATTGATATTGTTGTTGATATAGTTAATTGATATTGTTGTTGATATAGTTAATTGACTATAGTTAATTGTGTTGATATAGGTATATATGATTAATAGAATTAAATTTAATCATATTTTTTAGTTAGCGACCGCCAATTAAGTAAACCGCCTAAATTACGCGGGCAAAAATTTGATTTTTATTTAGCGACCGATTAATCGGTCGCTAAATAATAAAATGACTAATCAACGGACAAATTGTCGGCGGAAGCCACGTGGCAAAAACTTAATTAAGTTAGCGACCGATTAGGCAGTCGCTAAAAATAAAATCAGAAAACAAAACCCAATCGACTTCAGAATCAGAAAAACAAAAAAAAAACAAAACCTAATTGTTTCGCCCGTCCAGCCGCCCAACCACCGCCGTTCGCCCATCCGTCCCACCGCCGCCGTTCGCCCGTCCAGCAGCCGCCGCCGTCCGCCCGCCACTGTGAAAGGTATATATATATCTATATATTAATTTTATATATATTATATATATATTTATATATTATATATTTATTTATATATTATATATTTATCTATATATGTTATGCATTATATATTATATATTTATTTATATATATTTATTTATATGGGGACGTATATATATATTTATATTATATATTTATTTATATATTATATATTATATATATATTTATATATTATATGTTATATTATATATATATTGATATTGATTATTGTATATTAGTATTAGTATTAGTGTTATTAGTATTATATATTGTATTATTGGTATTAGTTGATTAATTGATATTAATTGATTAGTATTAGTTGATTAAATGATTAGTATTAGTTGATTATTGATTATTGAATATTGTTATTGATTATTGGTTGATTATTGTTGATTATTGATTTGTTGATTAGTATTAGTTGATTAAATGATTAGTATTAGTTGATTATTGGTTGATTATTGTTGATTATTGAATATTGTTATTGATTATTAGTTGATTATTAATAATTGTTTAGTTGTTTATTATTAGTTGTTTATATTTAAATGAATTGATTAATTGATTAGTATTAGTTGATTAATTGATTAGTATTAGTTAATTTATTGATTAGTATTATTTGATTTGTTGAATAGATGAATGAGGGAGGAGAGGGAGGAGAGGGAGGGAGAGGGAGGGGAAGGGGGAGAGGGAGAGGGAGAGGGAGAGGGAGAGGGAGATGGGCGGTCCTGCCTTTACCGCCCGTTACGATCGAGAATTTTTATGTGTCGATCCCTCCAAATTTTGAAGTGGGAGAGTCTTCTGCTGCCGGAGGTTCTTCATCCCGACAGCATCCTTTAGTAGATACTCGGCAACCAATAAAGGCGTCTGACGGAGTGTAAGTTTTTTATAATATTAATACATAATTTTTTTATAATATTAATACCTAATTATTTATGCAGCTTGCGTCCGGGTAATAAATCTTCTAGCTTGGTCACGGATGCACTGAAAAGTGTTGTGTGGCCTTATGGAGTGGGATCGTGGTCTAAAGTTCCCGCATCCAAGCAGAAAGCATTTTTTGAAGAGTTTAAGGTAATAATATTAATTTTATTTAATTTATTAAATTATGAATTTATATGTTTGTTATGAATTTTATTGCAGAAGCTCTGCGTGTGGGAACCGCGACACGATGATGTGGTGCGTGGTCTATTTTACGAAAAAGCCCAGAACCGCATGAAAGACTTAGTCCACATGATGAAAGACAAGTGGCTGAAGGAGGGGATCATTCAGAATATGGGGACGGAAGAAGAGGGCCGTAATATCTGGGAGGGACTCCTCGAGTATTGGAATGATCCGAGGCATGTTGCGAGGGCCGAGGCGGCAAGAAGAAATAGGATGAGCGACCCCACCGGGCAAGGCATAGCCATACATCGAGCAGGGTCCCGATCGACTTACGAGCATGCTCTCGCTTTTGTAAATATTTAATTAATTTTTTAACATACTCACATTTAAATTTATTAATTTTACTTTATTAAAAAGTTTAATTTTTTGTACAGGAGCATGCATACGGAGTTAAGCCCAGCCTCATCCAGGAGATGTATTTTGCTCACCCGGTTGGGGAGAGTGGACAGTCGACTTATGGCCGCACCACCGAGCTTCACGTATGTATTTTATTATAATTAATTATTTTTCTAATTAATTATTTTATGAATTATACTAATTAATATTATATTATAATTATGATTATTGTTTAATTTCAGAATCAGAAGAGGCAGGCCCTCGATGAGGCTCAGACGGCGTCGGCACCCACCCCGGAGAATCCAACCCCCGCCCCTGTTGACGAGGACCAAATTTTTCTGAATTTCGTCAAACAAAAGAAGAGGAAGTATCTAGGATTGGGCAGTCACAGTAAGGCTGTCCGCCTATCACAGAAGGGGAGCTCCTCCTATTCCCTCGACTCTCACCCCTCCTCCCACGTCGAAAGTCAACTCTCCGACGTGAGAAAGAAATTGGAGAAATATCAAACAAAGGGGAAGATGATGAAAGATAGGATGAAGCAAACGGAGGACCTGACGAGAATGATGAAGAATTGGCTTGAGTCTGCCTCCGAAGAGATGGGTTGGAACGTCCCCAAATTTCCTGATCTTCCACCACCTCTACCTGAGGATGATGACGATGACGATGACGATGAGGAGGTTGTCGATCTTGGTGGTGACGACGACGGCTTTAATTTTATTTTATTTTATTTTATTTATGTTGGATGTTTTTATGGGATATTGAATGTTTAAATTATGTTGAATGTTTAAATTTTAGTAGTGTAAAATAATTAGTTTCAAATGGTTTCAAATGGTTATATAAAAATCCAAAGAAAGTGAAAATTTTGAACGAATTGTATTTGTATTTTTAAATTGAATAAATTAATAAATTTTCGTAATGTTAAATAATAAATTTACAACATTATAATATATATTGAAATATATATATACATAAACAAATTAGAACTAACAAGCAATTAATTAGAAGCATTTAAAAAAATGTGACTAAAAAATATGGAGTTAAATACAATTAATTGCAAAAAATGAACAAATTAATAAATTTTCGTAGTATTAAATAATAAATTTGTAACATTATAATATTTAATGAAATATATATATACATAAATACTCATTTAATTAGAAACATTTAAAAAAAATGTGACTCAATTTGGAGTTAAATACAATTAATTGCAAAAAAAATGAACAAATTAATAAATTTTTGTAATATTAAATAATAAAATTTTAATATTATAATATTTAATGAAATATATATAAACATAAATAAAGTAGAAGCAATACTCATTTAATTAGAAGCATTTTAAAAAAAACGTGACTCAATTTGAAGTTATATACAATTAATTGCACAAAAATGAACAATAACGACAAGTGCCCGAGTGGTCACGCCACCGCTGAGATGCCTAGAGGTCCCGTGTTCGACCCCTCACAGGCGCGAATTTGGGGGATTTAATCTGAGCCAAATATGGCTCAAATAAAGGTTGCGGTGCATATGTTAATATGTTGGGGGCTTAGCCAAGTGGTTCGAGCCTTGCTGAGCCACACTGGAGGCCTGGGTTCGAACCACCTTGGCCCCAAATTATATATTTACCGACCGATTATTCGGTCGCTAAATAAAATATAACAAAATATTTAAAA
>JAPKLY010000128.1:710763-742375 GCA_026898435.1 Prunella vulgaris | reverse complement strand
AATATTTAAAAAATAAAATTATTATTTAGCGACCGAATAATCGGTCGCTACTTATATAAATAGCGACAGATAAATCGGTCGCTAAAATTCAAAAACGGGTCAAATCCCGGTTCTTTTAGCGACTAGTTACTGACCGTTTTGGCGGTCGCTAAGCTAGCGACAGAATGAAAATTCGGTCGCTAAATGTTAGCGACCACAGTTTTACTGACCACCTTGATCGGTCGGTAAATGTGTTTAGCGACCGATTTTCGGTCGCTAAAACCCATTTTTTTTGTTGTGTATTTAATTATACATATGTAATATAATATATTTATTTAACTATATATATTTAATATATATATATATATATATACCGGGCGGGTCCACCTAATACCAAGACCCGTCCCAAACCCGGCGGGTTTTTAGTCAAACGGGTCCAAACCCGCACCCCGACACGTTTGACCGGGTTTTTACCCGGCCCGTACGGGGCGGGTTCGTGGCGGGTACGGGTTTGAACCCGCCCCATTGCCATTCCTAACAAAATCTTGGATATGTGTATTTTATAATTTGCAACTTGATTGACTGAACATGTTATGATTTTAGTCCAATATTTTTTTGTTCCAATATCTTTATAAATTCTTCAAAATTTATACATTTAAAAAATGAAGTTATAGGATCGAAATTTGAATTAGGCTTGTATGATTTGCAACTTGATTAATAATATTATTTTAATGGACTAAATTATATTCAATGTGTAAATTGTTTATTTATATTTATAGTAGTTTTTACATGTTTATATTTCATACATGATATCTATGATTGTGCCTAAAGATCTAGAATAATTGAAATTTTCTTTTTATATTTGTAGTTGCTCTTACATGTTTATATTTCGTATATGACATCTATGATTGTACCGAATAAAAAACACACAATGTGAAACATATCATGATCAATTAAAAAAAAATAAAAGAATTACAATTAAAAATTCTATCCAAAGAAAAATGAGAAAAAATTGGACAACAGATTCGAGAACGTTGAGCGTCATACAAACTTGTCTTTCAACGTTATCCAAAAAGAAATCCTTGTATATATAAACAAACAAAGACAACATCAATGATATTCATTAGTTCTCATTAATTATTTCAGAAAAACTATTTTGTATCTCTTTTTTTTTTTCCATATGTTGTTCTAGTGATTAGCTGTAAGAGGTAAGACAACTGATTTATATATCAAACTCCTGTAATATTTGATAATTCGATTTTTTTTCTTAAATCGTCTTAGTCCAACAAAAAGAAATAATACTTAAATAAAATTAACATGTATATATATTATTTATATTATTATATAAAAATTGTCATGTATTAAAATCTAGAAATTAGAAGTTGAAAGACGATAATATAAATAGGAAAATTACAAAATGGTTAACATAATTGACAATAATTACAAATTGATTCTGTGCAGAAAAAAATACTTCTGTGCAGGAAAAAGTTACACTTCTGTGCAAAAACTGTGAACCAATTTGTAAATATAATTACTTCTTTGAATCAATATGTAAATGCCCCTGTATATAAATACACAAGATATTAGTATGAAAAGGTTATAGCGAGGTTAACTCGAGCCGCCTCCAAAAAGGCTGTCACATGTTTAATTCAATCTTGCTGTTAGATGGAGCATGTTAGGTTGATCAAACTGGTCAAACTAGCTTGTTTTGACACCTCTATATTTTTATTAAAAGGACTTTGAGTACATTGCGTCACACAGTGTATAACCTAATAATTGGTTTAGTATAACCTAATATTTATGACATTGTACCGATAATTGGTTTAGTATAACCCAATATTTAACGAGAATTTACTATATACATTTTGTACACCGTACACCACTAGTCAATACTATTAACTTTTTCATACAATAATATAAGTACTTAGATCAATACTATTTGTTTTGTACCATGAATAATATTAGTGATACATGGTGAATAAAATGAACATAAATTTTCTTAGAAGGATGTTCCACATGACGCCGCAAGCAATGAGAATACATCGGCAAACTCAACTCCCCGTTCCGGATCAAGCTCATCATCAACACCTTGTGTCGCCGAGGTGATGACAACAAATGCTACAACGATGGAAGAGCAACTAGCAAGTGAGGACTACAAATCTTCCTTCACGGTGAGCAAGCTAGCCCTACACAAAGAGAATCGATAACTTGAAGATGTCGGTGGGCTACCAACTTCCCAAGTTCCAACAGTTTGATAGCAAGGGTAATCCAAGACAACACATCGCTCACTTCATGGAGACTTGCAACAATGCGGGCACATATGGAGACTACTTGGTGAAGCAGTTCGTGCGCTCTTTGAAGGGAAATGCTTTTGAGTGGTACGTTAACTTAGGCGGCAACTCGATCGATAGTAGGGAGTAAATGGAGCAAGAGTTTCTTAGCCGATTTTACAGCACCCGAATGATGGTTAGCATGGTTGAATTGACAAACACTCGCCAATAGAATGATGAGTCGGTGATCGACTACATCAACTGATGGAAAAACTTGAGCCTTAATTGCAAAGATAGACTGTCCGAAACTTCAGCAATCAAGATGTGCATTCAAGGGATGCAATGGGGACTTCGATACATCCTCCAAGCCATTCAGCCAAGATCGTTTGAGGAGTTGGCTACCAAAGCTCATGATATGGAGATTAGCATGCAAAGTAGCGGGGTTGATGGACCACCAACTAAAGAGTTCCACATATTCAAAGACAAGCAAGAAGTCAACAATGGGGGCAAGTCCTTCACCAAATCTTCAAGTAAAGAATCAATGGTCATAACTGCTGCAGCAATTAAGTTTTGTAGAGTTGAAAGTGGTGCAAGCGATAAAAGGAAAAGTACTATGCAAGATAACATGCCGAGAAGACCGATGAGTAGGGTCATAATTGCATCTTTTTGCATCAATTTCTCTATGGTTTTGATGTTCTTATGTTCATATATGACCCTAAAATGTTGTACTTTGTGCATTTAACCCTTTTTGGCTAGAAAATTGTGTTTTGTAGTGAAAACGAGAAAAATCGGCAAAAGACGAGCAAGTTCGTAAAAAACTAGAAATTTTGAGTTGATCCAATGGAGGAAAATGATATACCATGTCGAAGAGCTCGAAGAGAGGGTCGCAACGGAAAAAGAATCGAGTCAATCGGAGCTCTAGAACTCAAGATATGAAGAAAACAAGAAGTCGAGGATCGACCGAACGGGATCGTGCGACCAGCAGCACGGGATTGTGCGGAAGGGTCCCTGGTTCGTTCAGCCATGACCGAATGAATGCTGTGACGAATCGATTCGTTCAGCCACCTCCACGGGATCGTGCACAGCTCGTTTCTGCACAATTGTGAAGGGTTTTTTCGTCTTTTTGCGCGTTTAATGAAGGGCACTTTGGACTAAACATTGTAGGCACTATAAATACCTCAAGGATCAGATTTCCAAGCACAATTCCATCATTATTCATTAGTTAGATCATTAGGTAGTTTTAGAGAGAGAGATTAGGTAGTTACTTAGTGGATTCTTCATTAGATTCAATCTTCTTTCTTCCATAACTTTTGATCCGTCCGTCGGATTTTAGATCCATTTGTTCCTGCATACTCGTAGTGCTTAGAGCTTTATTCCTGCGGTTCATTTTTGTATTTCGACCTTTGGATCAAGACTTAGCATTTGGAGGTTTGTTGCATGTATTTCTATTCATCCACTTATGGTAAGATTTTCTTTAATTCTCTTGTTTAAATTACTATTCATGATGCTTAGAATGATAATTGTTGATTTTCATTATCAATTAGCCATGGACTAATCCCTTGTTGCATGGTTGTATGAATACTATGGTGACTTTAGTCTCTTGTTAATCCTATGCATGAATTAGTGATCTTGATGGATTAGTCCTCTTATTAATGACTTGTATGAATGCTTGGGATGTTTAATTGGAATGTATGGCTTATATGTTTTAGCAATGAAATGAAAATTGAGCTATAAGAACTTTATGCATACCAAGTGTTTGATGTTTGACTTGTATGACCAATGAGAATTGCACATTAGCCTAGACCTCTTAATTGGAGTATTGGAAGTTGTAGAGAGATCTAGACATCTAATACAGCCCTTACCTTGTGTTGTAGAGAGATCTAGACACTAGTTGGCTTGACTAAGACACCAAGAGACCTTTTGCATGCTAGGATGGATAGGAAACTAGAAGAACCATAGTAGGATTACTTCCATGCACACACACCATTCACTTGCTCATCTCTAAGAGGTGATAGTTAGGATTTACTATTTCTTGCTTGATTTAGTAGATAGAAACTATGATTGTTTTCTTTCTTTCCTAGCTATCCACCTTTGTGAACATTCAATACTTGCTTGATATCGCATAGTTTCCCTGTGTTCGATATTTAACTTGGTTAACTTGCCACGACAACAACGACCACGTACACTTGTGTGGAAATCATACACGATTTTGGCAAACAACCGACTTTAAAAGAAAGGCAACAAAAGCAATATCCTTTCCTAGACTCCGATGTTCCTGGCATTTTTGATGACTTAATCAAGGCCCAACTTATTGAGCTACCGGATACAAAGCGGTCGAATGAAGTTGGACGTACGGAAGAACCCAAGTATTGCAAGTATCATCGGATAGTGGGGCACCACATCCAAGACTGTTTCGTATTCAAGGACATGGTCATGAGACTAGTCGATCAAGAAAAGATTGTCTTAGAAGAAAGTAAGACTACTATCAATGTCCTCTCGGTGGAGAATGGCGAAGCTTCGTACCAAATGATTGACGAGGAAAGCAACGAGTCATGCCAGTCGGATAACAAAGACGATGATCATTCAACAGATGTGATCTTCACAGATGATAATCTACTACTTGGTTTGCAATCTCACAATCGACCATTGTTCGTGACAGGATATACTTTGCAACAAAAGGTGAATAGAATTCTGATCGATGGAGGTTCGGTTGTAAATATCTTACCTCTAAAGACAATGACAAAGTTAGGGATCTCAACAGATGAACTCAGAAGTAGCCGTTTGATGATCCAAGGATTCAACCTAGAAGGACAAAGAGCTCTTGGCACGATCATGCTATACTTGCTGATTGATGAGATGGCTTAGGCCGTGTTCTTCCATGTCATAGATGCAAGGACATCATACAACACGCTCTTGGGACGACCATGGTTGCACTATTATGGAGTGATACCCTCTACACTACATCAATGCTTCAAGTACCGCGATGGCGATATGATAAAGACAGTGTTTGGTGATGATAAACGCTTTACCAAAGCAGAGTCACACTTTGCGGATGCTAAGTACTTTTGTAAAAGTACGAAGTCTATGAAAATTGAAGACGATTCTTCAAAGGAAGCGATAAACAACAAATAAGATGGAGAAAGTGAGACTTCTTCCAGTACCAACAAGGGCAAGCAATCTCGTGAAGATATTGAAGTGCTAGAAGAATTGATACTTCCTTTGACCAAGCTCGATGCCGTAAAGAAACTTTCTTCACAACCACTCGAAGGATTTACTCATCCCGTCCGAGGAGCTAAGACTGAACATGGAGATATTTCAGAAGCCGTAATCATGGGAGCATATGGTCCTCAAGCCTTCAGTCTTCTTGTCAAAGCCAGATACGATCCACAAGGAAGCACAATTCCAAAGGAATTATCTCATGAAGCACTCAAGAAGTTGAGATCCACTCCAAGGAGAGGTGGTCACACCATCAAAAGCATAACGTTTGGCTTAGGGTACACTGGTCAAAGTCCCATACTCATAGCCAGCAAGAGAGCAACCGCGAATCAAATCATAGATGAAGAAGTCCCATCAACGGAAGAGACATTTTATGAGGATGAGAGAAGAATAAAATGAACATCTGCATTTGAAAGATTGGGAAGTAAGCGCCAAAGATCAGGAACAGTCTTCGAAAGGTTAGGATCACAAGGGAGACATGGTTATCGAAAGAAGGCAACTATTTTTGAAAGGTTGGGGTCACTTAAAGTGAAGCATCACAAAAATTCAAGAGTTGTTGAAACTTTAAGCTCTCAAAAGCTCCGAAGTCGAGTTCCATCCCGTACGAAATGACAAACTCACCTAATTGCATCTTGTGGGGAGACTTTGACAGTAAAGGTACAAACGATAATCTACACCAAGACCAATGAAGATGGAGAAGAAATGGTCTCGTCTAACTTCATCGATACTCGCATTGTCCAACAGCCAGCTCTCCGAGATAGGGATAACTTTCTGCAAAGAAGAATAAATCCTATGATCAGAAGTTTGAACATCACCGAAACAAATAACATACAAGTGGTCATACTTAGAGGAAGAAATGGTCGAGTCAGAACTTGTGTGGATTTTACATGAGGATCCAATGAAGAGTCTGCTAACACAAATCACATCTCCACATATGAAGATGTTCGAATGATGAAGGAAGTTTACACAAATGATGCATACAAGATCCCCGATGAGGATGCAACCATTAGTCCCATAAATGCGAAAATCTTCAAACGCTATTACGCGTATATTGGAGTATGCTACTTGCCGCACGAGCCTAAATTGCATGTTGCTACTGGTGTGCATGAGGATAAATTGTGTACGACAACCATCAAAGATGATTACATGTGGTTAAACTATTAACTTATCCCAATAAAGGTGTTTAATTGGTTGAATAATATATACCCTACCGCGACTATGGTAGTAAAAAGTATATGTCCCTCCTGGCCTGCATGAGGTTAAACTGTGTACGGCGCCCCCCCCCCCCCAAATCAAACCAAGTTTCCCCTTTGAACTACGTTTTGACTTGATCCTCTTTTTAAGAGGTACGCAGGCAGCTTAGAAATCTTTCTAAGTTCATTCATATCTCAAAATCATCTTATCAAGTTTGAAGCATGCAAGAGGTGAAGAAGATTTATAAGTAAAGAAATAAAGACTCAAAAGCATGAAAGAAAGAACAAGTGTTGAAGATAAATAAATAAATGATATTGATAAAGAAATTAATAGTCTCAACATCCAAAAAGAGAACAAGCAAACAAAATCGCAAGAGAAGTTCAACAAAAAAATATGGCTAAGCTAAGCTAACTAAGGAGGCTAAGATCTTCCAACTCCTTCAAACGCATCTCCAAGTCAAGCTTCATGTGTCCTTCAAATCCTTAGTCGCAGGCTCTTCTATCCAAAAAGTGTTAGTGATAACGGAAACTTGATTCTGAGCATCCAAAAGTTTTGCTTCAACCCTTTCAAGTGATGTTTGTTGCCGCTGCAGCATCTTGTCCAACTTTGCTTCTTTCTTCTTCAACTTGTTGATCTTGTCCCTAACAGTCTCCAAACTCGCCTTGGTGGTCTCAATTTCTAAAAACTCTCAACTTGCTTCGGCTAGCTATTTATCAAGAGCCTCTTTTGACAGTCCCCCGGCAGACTTCGATCTTGCTCCATCATAACAATCCACCATCGTGAAGAGAAGTGCTAGGAATGTCTCTACAACAGAGGAGTCAAATTGAAAGAAGTCCTTTATCTCGGCCAACACGTAGTACACTTCATCTTTCATGGAAGATAGAGAATCAAGTGGAGTAGCCATGAGCTTTTCCTGAAGGTCCTTCCACGTGGCCAAGGCAAAATCCCGTTGGCGATCATGAAAATACTTCTTCCCTTCAAACACCAAAACCACGAGGGCATGAGGCTCTTCCAAAACAGGAGGATCAATCACTTCCAAAGACTTTGCTGAAGCTTCCCCTTCGCTACTGTCATCAACAAGATCACTACCAAAGACATCCGC
Organism: Prunella vulgaris; assembly: GCA_026898435.1. NCBI lineage: Eukaryota > Viridiplantae > Streptophyta > Magnoliopsida > Lamiales > Lamiaceae > Prunella > Prunella vulgaris. Next base: position 734,614 of record JAPKLY010000128.1, on the reverse strand, counting down.
GAATGCCTAAGATGAGAAAATAAAGGCACATTTAATAAAGTGACGAAGAAAAGAATATGTATGCTAATATCTAAGAAAAGAAAAGAAAAACATTTTCACGTGAAGGAGGGTCAACCGATCCTTTCACGTGAACCGGAGACTAAACCATTTTCTTAGCCCTTTTCCAATGGCGTTCGTTACTTTCACTTTGACTTTCTTCTGGATTATTAGAAGCACTCCTCTTGTGATCCGATTTAGCAGATGGCTCTAACGCATAGGCTTGAGAAGAAACTTTCAGACAATGAAAAACCTCTTGATCTCTATCAATCCGAGGGTCATCCTGACGATCACGAAAGGTGTCAATGAACACTCCGGGATGATCTTGATAAAAGCCAAACTGCCGACCAAACCGATGTGGACTATAAGGTTCAACGAAAGTACGAGCTCCTTGCCGCCAAGTGAGGTAATGTGAACGAAGGCATATGAAGTAATACCAATAGAGCCGTTGAGCAGTTCCACTATCCACATATGCAATGGGATCCTGACGAGGGAGAAGGTTACAAGCCCAAGAAACAAGCTCACCCTTGTGAATCCGCTTAAGAGCATCTTCAGGACTGTAGTGCTTCGCGCCATTCTCACCGAAATATTGCACCATCATTGGTACGCGATGATCATAGACGACCGAAAAATGTGTCTTGAAGTATTGAGCCAACTAAGAATAAACAAAGTGGGTCGGACATGCTAGGTGAGTCTTGTATGGTTCCGGTCGTTCCAAAAGACGATTCAAGCCTCGATAAATGCTCGCTAACACCGTGACTGCAAGGGTAACGATCTTCCGCGAAGCCATTAAACTTGCCATCTTGAAAGTGCTAGGCCTTATCAAATTCATCTCTTCTATGGGGAAAACAAATGTGCAAAGCCAACAAGCAAGATGCGCAGCTAAGTATACCTCTTCTTGTTGAAGCAGCTCAATACCAAGTGTCTTGAATGATGTTGACTCCGCGGACGACCAAGGCTTGTGAGGCTCCAATGTACCGGAAGGGTTGTAAGTTGATTTGAGGCGCGAGTTTCTCATTTTCTCATTTCGGACCAGAGGTTGAGGATACTTGATAGCCTTGCCGGACTAAAACCCAATCCATTGTTTAACCGTCACCGAAGGCCCATCGCCACGAAGGACATGATAAGAATAAAGTAAACACTTTCAACTTGGTGGAGGGCATGAATCCCCAACTTCTTCGAACAGCTCTGGCACCTCGGGCACCACTTCATCATAGAAAAGGCCGGTGAAGGGCAGTCTTGTCAACTCATAAATATCTCACAACGATACCGATAGCTCTCCATAAGTCGTGAGTAGAGTATTGGTAGATGGACACCATGCTTCACAAAAGTTCTTGATGACTTCGGAGTCGCGGTCGTATGTGAAAAGAGACATGAAGACAAAGACATATATAGATGCGAGCTTCCTTGAGGGCATAGCGACACCGAATCCAACACATCCTCCGTCCACTCCTAATAGCCTTTGATAAAGCGGAACTCGCCCGAAAACTCTATAGGCCCCCTCCAAGAAAACTTTGTCCGGGTTTGTGATGATACGGCGTCCCAAAAATGGTAAACGAGACACGTCCTCCGTAAGCTTATGGTGAGCCGACCGTAGAGTCCATACCTTCGTCGATCTAGTCAAGGAAGTTTCTTGCGACCAACAGTCTAAGTGTAACTCCTTGCTCAACGATGGCAACGACTTCGCAAAGTTACTGATGATGGGCTCCTCGATCCGCAAATGGGTCCCATCTCTAAAGTCTGACACTTATCATTGAGAATCACTAAGTAACGAGCTCCGGAAGGCATCGTAATATTTTTTAAATAAACCATGATGAAACCTGCCACACAAAAAAAATTTAATTTGATAAGGTGACAAAATATAATTGGCTAAGTATTAATTTGAATTGGACTATATCTCTAATTACACTCCATTGGGCTCAATTTAAAAAAAAAATTAAATAAATAAGGGCCCAAGAGAGGAGCCCAAAATCTGCCTCCATCACAACTCCCACGCAGATCACAGCCCCCAAAATGAATTCGCCCTTCTCTCTCTAACTGATGGAAGCGCTGAAGACCCACCACTCATAATCTGCCGCTGATGCGCCCTCCGCGAATCAAGACCACCGCCGCAACAGTACCTCCACGCGATGCATTTCCTATCTGCACGAGCCGCCTCGTCGTTGCGAGCACCTCTGGAAGACACCGCTGCGCCCCTGATCCACGCCGCCAAGAAATCGGCGCCTCAGTTGCCCCACGCACTGCCGTCAAGTCTCGCCAGCGACGCCTCAATCCCTTCTTCACGCACGCTGAACAAGAAACCATCTCTCATTCTCTCATCCCACCGCAAAACTCGGCCTTGACCGGTAACCGCGCTGCTCGCTACGCCTGCTACGACGTCCAGAGACCGGTAACCGCGCCCCGTCGCGCCACCACAATCGCGAGTCGCCTCCACTCGCAGCTTCGCCGCAGAGCCCTGCCACCGCGTTGCTGATCGTCCTAGAACACATGCCAACACCTTCAGCCGGAAGTCACCGCCGCCTGCAGTCACGCACGGAAATCGCCTCGCCCTAACAGCCGCTAACAAAATCCTCCTCTCCCTCACAGCCGCTAACAAAATCCGACGCCTGAATCGCTCCACCAGAGTCAAAGCTCTCACAAAACTCTGCCTAGATCAACAACTGCCTCTGCCTCATGCCAACTCTCCTCACGCTCCAGAAATTGCCATCAATTCCTTTGAGCGGAGACCACCGCCGACACATGTGCCAGCCGATGGAATCAGGTCTCCACCACCCGAGACACTCCCCTCACCAAACAAAAGAAGGGAAAAAAAGGAAGAAAAGGTAATTGATGATTTACCACCGATTTTGTTGTTCCCCTGCAGTATGTCGCTACAATTAAAAAAAATAAAAGTTACAAATGGGTTGTGAAAAGGAAAAGAAAAAGAGAAGAAAAGAATTAAAGAAGTGAAACCTCTTTGCTGCTGTCTCTGCCAAGAAGAACTGCTCTTGGAATGTCGTCGCTACCACCGAGAAGAACTTCTCTTCTCTTGGAATGAACCGCTGAAATTACTACTTCCTGCTCTAAGGATGAATGATAAGGTGGAACGGAAGAGTCCTATAAATAGGTGCAAAAATTGGTTGGAACCGTCGATGATATAGGATATGCCCAAAATTATGTGATATTTTGCAAGATTATGTAATATTGCAAGATCAAGATTACGTGATATTGCAAGATTATGTGATATTCTGCAATTTGTAGATTACATTCTGCAGCATATATATATATATATATTGAACAATATTTCATAATATATGCATTCAAATTACGTGGGTGGATTTTCATATCAATCAAATTTGGGCTTGTTAGTATAATGAAAATTATATTGGGCTTCCTTCCTAACTTAAGCCCAAAGTCAATTCGAATGAAGTTGGGTCTACAAAGTATGTGTATGAACTATTTAATTATTTGAGCTTCATATCCGGAGTCCAAGAGCCAATACAAGAATGAAATCAACACAAATTCATGAAAGCCCAAATTCTCAAGTCTAAGTGCAAAATTCAAGTTGAAGTTTCTGACACAAGAATTGAGTTGAAGTTTCGCAGTTCGTCCTCACCAAAAGTGCTCGCGAACGAAGTGTGAGGGGCAATTTGTAGGCAATTAAAATTAATTGCCGAAAAAAAAAATAACATGTAGAAATTACAAGTTAAAAAAATAATTTATTATTGGGAATTTTGATAAATTTAATTCCTAATTAATAAATTCAGTTGGGCCTTAAAATCCTAATAAATCAAAGTAGACCTCAATAGCCTAATAAATTGAATTGGGCCTTAAAAGCCAAAAAAATTCAACTGGGCTTCTAAAATCCAATTAAATATTTTGGGCCTCTAAAGTCCAATTAATTATTCTGAATTTTTAAAGTCATGAAGCTCAATCTTTAAAAGCTCAAGAAATAAGATCTTCATAACTATCTTTGAAGATTATCAAATCTGAGAATATCCCCAAATAATATCTTCTGACCCATCAACTCTAGCCCACAAATTTAGAATTCTACACCTATAAATAGAGTCTCATTCTAGTCATTCTATTCACAACACACATAACAAGGAGTCAAGAAGATCATAGCTTAGAGAGAAGCATCAAGATCCAAGACTTCGGGCATCTTTGAAGATTCAAATGTGTTCTTCATCAACAAGGTGTTTTGATCCAGGATCACGGTGCGAAGCCTCCGGTCGACGTTCTTCATGAACATCGGCGTTCGATTAGAAAAATACGGTGTGAAGCCCCTTCGATCAACGTTCAACAACAAGTCCTCAACGGCAATCAACACCGTTGATCTACAACAACACCAACATAGGGAGTCCAAAGGTGAATACTCAACAAAGTTCTTGCATAAGGCAATATTAATTTGAAATAAGGCTTAACACCCTCAAATTAATATCAACTTCAATATCAAAGAGGACTCAACTCCGGAAATCAACAAAATCCTTCCATAAGGCAGCGTTAATTCGAAATAAGGCTCAACGCCCTCGAATTAACGTCCAACTCCAAAATCAAGTCCGGACCACTTCCGACAAATCAATAAAGTCCTTTCATAAGGCAGCGTTAATTCGAAACAAGGCTCAACGCCCTCGAATTAATGTCCAACTCCAAAGTCAACATCAGACTTAACTCTAAAAAATTAGCAAATCAAGTCAAGACCAAGTCAAGACTCGAAAAGAAGAATCAGAGGATCAAATAGAGATTGGACCAAATCAATCGCACTGATCTTTAAATACAAACAATATTTTTTTTAATTTCAATTTTTGAAAAATTAATAAAAAGAGTTATTAATTTTTTTGAAAAATTTGTAGGTTATAAAAATGTTTAGTGTTTAATAAGGGCTATCTTTAATCCATGTGCATCATCCTTAAAAATAGTACCAATTCCATCATCGAATATGTTATACCAAGAGTCAGACAACAATGGAACCTTTTGGATTGGGGGACATATATCATATGCAGGCAAACAATCATTCGCAGTAGGTTGTGTGTGATCATAATGTAATTTAGACTTCTTAGAATAGTTAACTCTAAGGTTGGACTGTTTCGGGTGATTGATTGAGGGATGGAGGGGAGCAATGATGTTAACCATATCGGATTCCACATTAACATTATTCACAAAAGCATCTGACCTATTTGCAAAATCAGAATCACCCAAAAAAACTGGTACCATTTATACACAGATGAACATTCAAATCATCACTCAAATCATCATATTAGAGAAGATTTGAGTATCGTATCTTCGTCATCAAGTAAGGAGATTCACAAGATTTGATTAAATCTGTCAATTAAAGAAATTGCTGATATTTTGTTCATAATTAATTTTTGTAATATTTTCTGATGCTGTTGTAATCTTCACATATGTGTATATATTGTATCTCAAACATCAATGAAATTAGAATCATTCCTTACAAATATCATCTGCTTCTATTTCTCTTATATGGTATCAGAGCTATTCTCTAACGAGCTCTAGATCCGCCTATTCTCCCTCAACATGTTGACTGGCGATAACACCGTTAACACCACCACTACTGGTGGCACCTCTAGCAATCCCCCACCCCAAGTGATACCAATTTCAGCTCACCATCATTTGCCAATCAAACTTACTACTTCCAATTTCCCGTCCTGGCGCACACATCTTTGCGCCCTTCTCAATGGTTTCTCCTTGATTGGTTTTATTAATGGTGATACACCCCAGTCCGATGCTGCTACTGATCCTGCAGCAGCTACCCATTGGTTCAAGCAAGACCAACTTTTACTTGCAGCTATCCTCGGCTCGGTTTCGTCTGATATTCTGCCGATTCTCTCGTCTACAACAACATCTGCTTCTGCTTGGAATATCATTTCCCGAGCGTTTGCCAGTACGTCACGTGCTCATGTCATGCACTTGAAGACTGCTCTCTCCAAGGCATCAATTGGATCGCGATCGATCTCTGAATATGTTAACTACATCAAAACCATGATAGACGAACTAGGCTTAATTGATTCAGTTGTCTCTGATGATGATCTCACACTCTATATTATCAACGGTTTGGGTCAAGATTACCGTGATATTGTGGGTTCTATTCGCACTCGTGAAACCCCCTTTCGATTTGAGGAACTTCGTGATCGCCTTACCGAGCATGAGCTCTATCTTAAGCACATTGAGTCAGAGACCTCCCAGCTTGTGGCAACTGCCAATGCTACACATGTATCTCATGGTAATAATCAATCCCGCACCTCGAGCAATAAATTTAATAAAAATCGTGGTCATTATTCAGGTAATAGGAATAACAACCGTGGTGGCCGTGGCCACTACCAAGGTAGTAATAGAGGTGGCTACCATGAAAGTGGACGACACTATCAAGGCAATAATCGTGGCGCCTATCAAGACAATCCTGTTGTATGCCAATTTTGTGGTTACACAGGCCATACTGCACTTTCTTGTCGTCGCCCACCTGCTACTGCACATATGGCTCACTTACCAGGTCATTCCACTCCGCAAACTAATTGGTTGGTCGACTCAGGTGCTTCTCATCATTTGACCAATGATCTTGGACATTTGTCAATCCATTCAGAGTATGATGGGACTGATGAAATTCAGATAGCTGATGATACAAATTTACCCATTACTCATTATGGTATTTCTTATGTTAAATCTCCATCCCGTGATTTTTTATTATCTAATATATTGTGTGTGCCTGGCGCTTCCCGCAACTTGGTTAGTGTGCATCAATTCACTAAAGCAAATAATGTCTCTATTGAGTTTTATCCTGACTATTTCTTAGTTAAGGAGCCAATCACGGGGGCGGTTCTGGCCCGAGGGCCATGTAAAGATGGAGTCTATCATATGAGTGCAAGGTTGGCAAGGCCTGAGTTCAAAATTGCATCGCTAGGTATACGTACCTCGTCTCGTCACTGGCATGCTCGTCTTGGACACCCTTCCCTGCGTACCAGTTCACTTATCATGTCTAAGCTTAATTTACCCATTTTTAATAAGTCCAAGTCTGTGGACATGGATTGTGTTTTATGTAATGTGAGCAAGGCTCACAGATTACTGTTTGGGGATTCTTCTATTTACGCTACTTATCCACTGCACTTTATTTATGCTGATGTTTGGGGTCCAACACCTATTGTGTCTATTGATGGATGCCGTTATTTTCTGTTGATAATTGATTTATACAGTCGTTATTGTTGGGTATATATGTTGCAAGCTAAATCGCAAGTGGCAGGTATTTTTCGTCAATTTAAAACTTTGGTTGAGAAGCAGTTCAATTCTACTATTAAAAAATTTTATTTTGACAATGGGGGAGAATTCTTGTCACTTAAGTCGTTTCTTATTTCTAATGGTATTATTTGGCTCACCACTGCTCCTCACACTCCTCAGCAAAATGGTATTTCTGAAAGATGAAATCGTCATATCTTGGAGATTAGTCGAGCTCTTTTACATCATGCTCGCTTACCATCTAGTTTTTGGTCTTTTGCTGTCCAAACAACAACTTATCTTATAAATCGAACTCCTACCCCTTTAATGAGGTCTGCTAGTCCATTTGAGATTTTATTTCAGAAAGAACCGAATTATCTGAAGCTTCGTATTTTTTGGTGTATATGTTTTCCATGGATAAAACCCTATAATGTTGGAATATTGAATTTTCCTTCAAAACCGTGCATCATTGTAGGTTATTCCACAAGTCAGAGTGCTTACCGTTGTCTCGATCCGGATTCTGGTCGAGTCTATATTTCTAGGCATGTAAAGTTCTCTGAGAATACATTTTGGTCCTTTTTAAAGCCAGATTCTTTACAGGACACTTCCATCTCAAAACTTGTGGTGCTTCCAGAGGCTACATCATATTTTCTGCCGCCCACTCCTGATCTCCAAGGTCCCCTGACCTCCACTTCAGACTCCACATCATCATCTCGGTCCACAAGCTCCAGCCTAAATCCTTGCCCCATGAGCCCATCACTCGAGCATCAAACTCCTGTTTATCCATGCATGGCTGATCCAATTAATGCTCCACCTCAGCATACTCATTCTATGACTACGCGTGCACAAAATAACATATTTAAGCCGAAAAGGTTATTTTCTGCAACCAAGTATCCTTTGTCTGAAGACACTGAGCCTACTTGTGTATCACAAGCTCTTGCCCATCCTACCTGGCGTCAGGCCATGGCTGAGGAATTCACTGCGCTCCAACGTCATGGTACGTGGGAACTAGTCAACCCACCATCTCGTGCAAATATTATAGGTTGTAAATGGGTATTTCGTATTAAACAGAAATCGGATGGTACAATTGATAAATTCAAAGCGCGTCTGGTTGCAAAGGGCTTTCATTAGCGCCCTGGGGTTGATTTTCGTGAGACATTCAGCCCCGTTGTCAAACCAGTCACTATTCGTACAGTCCTTACTCTTGCACTCTCTTTGAATTGGCCTTTAAAACAGATAGATATCAGCAATGCTTTCCTCCATGGAACCTTAAAAGAACCTGTTTACATGTCTCAACCACCTGGGTTTATTGATGCCTCTTACCCTTCATGTGTTTGCCTTCTTCGTAAGCCCCTTTATGGCTTGCGTCAGGCCCCACGGGAATGGTACATTTCTCTCAGTTCTGCTCTACTATCGTTTGGATTTATACAATCCAAAGCAGATACCTTTTTATTCACTTATCATCGGGAGAATAATTGTTTAGTGGTTCTTGCTTATGTTGATGATCTTATACTTACAGGTTCAAGTTCATTTCTTATTGAATTACTGGTCAACCATCTCCGGACTCATTTTGCAGTAAAAGATCTTGGCCCTCTTTCCTATTTTCTTGGAATTGAAGTGGCTAAGTGCAAAGAAGGGTTATTCTTATCTCAGCACAAGTATATTGTTGATCTTCTTCGGCGGTATCATATGGATGGGGCTAAACCGTTACGCACTCCGAGCAACCCCAAAAGTGTCTCGACGTCAGGTAGTGTTGATCAAACTGAGTATCGAAGTGCCCTAGGTGGACTTCAATATTTGGCACTTACTCGTCCAGATATTTCTTTTACTGTCAATCGTCTTGCTCAACGAATGGCATCACCCACTGTTTCTGATTGGGCCTCTGTTAAGCGTTTATTCCGTTACCTGAAGGGGACGCTATACCATGGTCTTCTTCTTCGAAAGACTACAAATTTACAGCTTACATCCTATTCTGACTCTGATTTTGGGGGCGACTTGAGTGATGGCAAGTCAATGTCTGCATATCTTGTATTTCTTGGAGATAATCCGATTTCATGGAGATCTCGAAAGCAAACAGGTGTTGCTCGGTCATCCACAGAAGCCGAATATAAAGCCCTTGCCTCTGCTGCATCCGAAATTGGCTGGATTGTTAATCTTTTCAAGGAACTCAAACTTCCAATTCTGGCCACTCCTCGGCTACTTTGTGACAATATGGGAGTGACTCGTCTGGCCCTCCATCCAGTACAACACACTAGAATGAAACACATTGCACTTGATATACATTTTGTGCGTGATCTCTCATCAAAGGGGCTGCTCTCGGTATCTTATGTTAACACACTTGATCAACTTGTTGACTTACTTACTAAGTCTCTTCCTCGATCTCGATTCGAGACTTTACGTTCCAAAATATCTGTTGCCGATTGAACATCTATTTTGCGGGGGTGTATTAGAAAAGATTTGAGTATCGTATCTTCGTCATCAAGTAAGGAGATTCACAAGATTTGATTAAATCTGTCAATTAAAGAAATTGCTGATATTTTGTTCATAATTAATTTTTGTAATATTTTCTGATGCTGTTGTAATCTTCACATACGTGTATATATTGTATCTCAAACATCAATGAAATTAGAATCATTCCTTACAAATATCATCTGCTTCTATTTCTCTTATACATCATTCAAATTAAAGCTGGGAGGGGGTGCATTATTGGTATGAACAGGGGTTTGAATCTGGAAAGCAACAACATGAACAATCTGCTGAAACGTAATTTAGAAAATGGATAGCATATTACGAAAATCATTTTCAGACTGTAATGCACAGATGTGTATTAATCCAACAGAATACCGAATTTCAAAAACCTTGAATCAATCATTGGCCACATGCGCTCAACATCAGCTTCAATTGCAGCAATAGAGGTGGATTGATCGGCCTTCAAAGCCCTGCACTCATTATTGTGGTTTATGGTAAGTATTATATCCGTACCCAGAACTTTTGATCAAATGAGCCCTAGGATCTGTAAACGCCGGAATCACAAATATTGTCGGAAACATGTCAAAATCTCCGATAAATAGGATACAGAGTGTGTAACCTATGTCGGAAATCTATCGGAATTTGTAATCGAATTACCGGTGAGGGATCGGTAAGGGTAAACATAGAAGGCGTGGAAGGAGAAAAACCGAATATCTCCTAAAATTATTCAAAATATCCTATAAACAGATTTGGTGTGTCAAAAGTCCATCGGAATTTGAAATCGGATTCCGGCGAGGGGACGGTAAATTTTGTAGAATCGGGTTAGATGAGAGTGATAAGCAGTTGATAGCAAAAGTGGAAGAAGAGAAGGGAAATTCAAATTTAAAATTTTGAATACAGAATCCATCGGATAATTGATAGAATGAATACCTTAGCTAATGGTAGGAGGGAGGATCTAGTATTGTAGAGGAAGAAGGCTGACTATCAACTGAATTCGTGATACTTAATTTGCAGATAGGGTCAGAGAAAGATTTGAGGGAATTATTACATTTTGGCCTTCATTTGCACTCACTTTGCTCTTCCTTGTTATTTTTAAAAAGGTAGGTCCGATAATGTGTTTTGGGTCTTAGAGGTGCCCTTAAATGTAATAAATCCTTAAAAAAACCCTATGAATTAGTACACCTTAAATAAATTTTCTAATATAGTTTTCTTCCTCTATCAAACAATCTCTCATTTAATTTCAAAACAAACAAAAAAACCAGAGTGAACATTATTTTAGAATTATATTTTGAAAATATGGGGAAATTTTGACAATTCTTTTCAGAGGCATGTCGATTTTTTTTATAAAATCAGAATTAATTTTTTAACGTGAAATAATAATTCCACTAAGCTAAACTACTCGGCATAAATATCCTTCCTAAACTATATTTTATTTAAAAAAAATAAATATTATTTTAAAGGACTTTCATTACATATGCATTGATGAATTATAAGTATTACTTTTGGGCGTAAAATTTATCATGTTGAATGCCATTAAATATGGCAAATTCTAGGATGCACCAAGTCCATAACATGCATTATGGTTTTAATTTAATTTTAAATTTAATTTGATTTTTTTTAAAATACAAAGTACATCCTCATTGTATACTTTTTGGTAATTTAGATATTACCGAGTTGTTCTTGGGGTATTAAGGAGTTTTTTTTTTATAACTAAGTTATTTTTTTGATATTCAAAACTTGTTTTTGTGGTATTAATAAATTGAGATATTAGTGAGTTATTTTTAGGGTATTATCTAGACTTATTTTTGGGATATTACTTAAACTTGCTCTTGAGTATTAGTGAGTTGTTCTTGGGGTATTTACTCAGTTGTTATTCGGGTATTATAAATTATTTTTCGGTTTTACTCATTTATTTATTAATTATTTATTTATAAATTATTATTTGGATATTATTAAATTGTTTATTTGAGTATTACTAGTTTGTTATTTATTTATTTATTAATTATTCATTTATAAATAATTCTTTGAATATTATAAATTATTATTTGTATAATATATATTGTTCTTTGAGTATTACAAATTGATCTTTAGGTATTGTAAATTATTCTTTAGGTTTATTAATTTATCAATTATTTATTTATAAATTATTCATTGTGTATTATAAATTATTCTTTGGGTATTATAATATGTTCTTTGGGCATTATAAATTGTACTTTAAGTATTACTCATTTATTAATTATTCATTTATAATATTTTTTTGGATATTATAAATTATTCTTTGGGTATTATATATTATTTTTTGAGTATTATAAATTGGTCTTTAGATATTACTCCATCCGTCCCACTATAAGTTGCTAATTTTGTCATTTTCGTCCGTCCCACTATATGTTGCTCATTTGCTTTTTTACCTTTTTTGGAAAAAATACTATTCACTTCTTTATTATTATTTTCAATATTTTTTACACTATTTTCTTTACTTTTTCACTTTACTCCATCGCATCACTTATACTTTTTCACTTTTTCCATCACATCACTTATACTTTTCAACTTTTACCTTAATTCGTGTGCCCAAAAGCAACGAGCAACTTATAGGGGGACAGAGGGAGTATAAACTACTCTTTGACATTGTTCATTTATAAATTGTTTAGTAGGTATTATAAATTATTCTTCGGGTATTATAAATTATTTTTTGGGTATTATACATTGTTCTTTGAGTATTACTTGTTTATTAACTAATTATTTATTTATAAATTGTTATTTGGATATATATTGTTATTTAAGTATTATTCTTTAGGTATTATAAATCATTCTTTGGGTTTATTTATTTATCAATTATTCATTTATAAATTGTTCATTGGATATTATAAATTATTTTTTGTGTATTATAAATTATTATTTAGGTATTATAAATTGTTTTTTGGGTATTATAGATTGTTCTTTGATTGTTACTCATTTATTAATTAATTAATTATTTATTATTTATTTATTTACATATAAATTGTTCTTTGAATATTATAAATTAGTCTTAGTCTTGTATGCACCAGGTGCATCGTGCAACTTAAGTTCATTTTTAAAAAGTTACACAAAATACTATTGAAAAGTTACACATGTTATTACTAAAAAATGTATCTTTAATGGTGTAACTTTTCAGTAATAATTTGTACAACTTTTCAGTAATAAATGGTGTAACTTTTTAAAAATACACTTGAGTTACACGGTTCAACTAGTGCACAAGAGACTTACTCTATAAATTATTATTTGAATATTATATATTGTTCTTTGAGTATTATAAATTTTTATTTAGGTATTATAAATTATTCTTTGGGTTTATTCATTTATCAATTATTCATTTATAAATTGTTTATTAGGTATTATAAATTATTATTTGGGTATTACAATTTATTTTTCAGGTATTATAAATTGTTTTTTGTGTATTACTCGTTTATTTCTTCATTGTCCAAGTCAGATCTTAGTTGACTGCCTATTCTTGATTAATGTTTGAACAAATAAGAGTAAAATCTAAATCAGAAAAATGTCAAAATTGAAATTCCAAATAAAAAGCAAATTGCCCACTGTGATTACAGAGCCACATAGTAGATAATAAAACAGGAACTATGGTCCCAACAGATAACCAGCGCGTGCATACTTCTACCAATTTCCCATTGATGTTCATACATGTGTGCGCCATGCATATAAAAGTTGTAGGCGTAGGTTTTACTGTCGGAGCGTTCGGCTGTTATTATAAATTGTCCTGGCCGAGAAAAAATTGGATTGGAAATAGTAAAAATTAAGTTCCAATTAAAATGTAGAAGATGTGGATATTTGAGAGCTTATGGATTTCACCGATTAACTTTGGGAAATATTATAAGAGTTTAGCCTCGGGAGAAATGAATTCAGGCCACAACATATTTCATCGAACCGTGAAATACCTAGTTTAAATATAATATACCAAAGAGTAAGTCTAATGTGCATCAGTTACACGGTGCAACTCTAGTTCATTTTTAAAAAGTTAAACAGTTTATAACTAAAAAGTTAAACAGTTTATTACTGAAAAGTGTATCTTTCATAGTTTAACATTTCAGTAATAAATTATTTAACTTTTCAGTTATAAACTGTTTAACTTTTAAAAAATGAACGTGAGTTGCACAGTGTAATTGGTGCATGCAAAACTAATCCTATACCAAAATATAAATGATGTTACTAGACAACGCACTCTTCACTTTGTGATTTCATTCCTCACAGAAGTTGGACAGTGGATGAGATTAAGTATAATTCTATTTATATCGATTTTAAATTTTTTAAAGTTAAAATGAAAATTAATGTATTTTCACTTGTAGAAATGAGACTCGATCATAGTATATACATATACAGTCCCGATTTTCCTCTATATGGACATCCCACCAAGATTAAACTTTATGAACTTAAAGGAATACAATATTTTCAAAAAATAATTGTTAAATTTCATAAGCTCTTCAATGTCCACATCTCTTGCAACAAAATCTAATCCAAATTCTAGTAAATATGTATATGTTGGAATTGGTTTTGAAAATTGAGTTTTAATGCTCTTGTTGGACCAATTTAATGGAGGGCAAAATGGTAATTTCCAAATTCATTGAAAGTATGTTCATTATTCTTTTTTTTTTTTATTCTGAAATTTAATATTTAAATTGTCGAATAGAAAAAAAAGGCGTATTAGAAAATTCATTTTAGGTGTACTACTCCATAGATATTTTCTAATTTATGGGGCATACTTCTTAAATATTTTGTTCTATATAACTTAGGTCAGTAAAAATCCAAAGAACAAAAAAAAAAAAACATAAAAAATTTGTACCATTAATTGTGTTTATTAATACCATCAGCAGCACACTCAAAGCTCGGCTGTCACAATCGCCTATCTCCGGGAACTACCAACGGCACGAAAGGGAACACGAACACACCATTGAAGTTGTTCCACACAAGGCTCGCCTTGTTGCCTCCCTATCGACGACAATAGAGAGACGTTGCTTGCCACCTCAAACTGCTGTGGTACTAAAAGATCCGCCGCTGAGTGCCTTCCACCACCATGTACCGACTCAGCCGAAGCGAGCCACCCTTTCCAGTGACGACGCCATCAGTGGTAAAATCCAAGAAACACTCTTATTCAAAGGGACAACATCATACTGATGTAAACTCTAACATCTGGGGGCCTTCAAGAACTGAGACTCATGGAGGTGGAAAGTACTTCATGACTATCATTCATGATTTCAGCAGAAAGGTATGGGTGATCATCCTGAAGCAGAAGAGTGAAGCCTTTGGAAAATTCAGGGAATGGCTTCTTGAACAAGAAAACAAAAGAAGCAGATCCTTAAAGCACCTCAGGACTGACAATGGGCTTGAGTATGTGTCAGAAGAGTTTGAAAATTTCTGCAAGGAAAGAGGCATAACAAGGCACAAGACTGTTCCAGCAAATCCTCAACAAAATAGACTTGCTGAGAAAAGTTAAGGATGTTTTCTTTGTCTCTCGAGGGGAAAGCAAAGGCTTGGTTGAGTAAGACAGTACCACCGGGAAGCCTTGACACTTGGGAAGAAGTAAGTCAAATTTTTTTACTAAAATTCTATCCTCCCTCGAGAACAGTGCAAGCAAGGAATGAGATAGCGGGGTTCAAGAAAAAACCTAATGAGGGATTGAAGGAAGCTTGGGAGAGATTCAACGACTTGTTGATCTCATGCCCTCAACATGGCTTTCCTGAGGAGCAAACTGTTTGTTTTTCTATTGTGGAGTGGATGAATTTTCTCAATGGCATCTCAATGCTTGTGCTAAAGGGGATTTTCTTGACCTTACATCTAGAGAAGCTACGGAGATTTTAGATGGGGTAGCAAACAATATGGGCCAATGGAATGTTCAACCACAAGGATCTAAGAAGGTAGCTCAAGTGGAAAAAGGGGATTTGATGCAATCCATGATGATGACCTTGATCGAAAAGGTAAATGCTCTCGCTCCTAGCCAACCTAAAGAGGCACAACCTTTTATGATGCAAGAGGAAAGTGGCCAAGGATTTAGTGCACCAATTGAGGATGTAAACTTTATGGGAAGGCAACAACAAGGAGGATATCAACAACCGTATCAAGGTGGAAGACAAGGACAAGGAAATTATCGACCACCTCAAGGGCAACAAGGTGGAAATTCTTTTAATACCTATGAGAGTCAATCATCATCTTATCAAGCCAATCCTCAAGGAGGAGCACCGTATAATCTAAATGCAAGGAGACATGAAAACTTCTCCTACTCCAACACTAGAAATGTGGTTCAATATCCACCGGGATTTGACCCCGGTGCAAAGCTAGTGGAGAAGGAAAAGCAACTGTGGAAGAAATGTTATCCTTGATGAGGAAGAGGAATGAAATGAAGGATGAAGAAGATAAAAAGTTTCAAGCAAGTGTAAATTCTAGGCTTGAGGATAGTGCAAGGAGAGCAACTCAAATAGAGAACCATATGAAGACTCTTGAGTACCAATTGGGTCAATTGGCCACTACGGTTAGCAGTATGCAAAACAAGGGAAAGTTTCCCTCTACAACCGAAGTGAACCCAAGGGAACATTGCAAGGCTATCCAACTAAGGAGTGGTACACAATACGAGGGTCCATCAATGCCTCAAGAAGATGAGGAAGTGAAGCCTAATGATGTTGAAAAGGAGTTGGAAATTGAGGAAGATAAGGTAGAGAAAGTGGATGATGAAGATGATTGTGAAGTGGGAAATGAGTTTGATAGAAAGGAAAAGGATGTAGAAGATAAAGGGATGACAAGAGATATGAGGAAGGACAAGCTTGAGTTAGAAACCTTGAAGGAAAAAATGGATGAGAATGGTGAAAGCTCTAAATGGATTCCAAAGTGGAGGCTAGCTAAGGAGTTGAAGGAAAAGGAGAAGATTGTGTCATGTAGTAAATGGGGAGTTCCTACTACACCCATTCCACCTCCCTTCCCCAAGAGGTATGTGAAGCAAAAACTTGAGGAAAAATTTGCTAAATTCTTAGAGATCTTCAACAAGCTTCACATCAACATTCCTCTAGTTGATGCTTTGGAACAAATGCCCCATTACATTAGGTTCTTGAAAGATATTATGTCGAGAAAGAAAAAGCTTGTTGAGAGGGGCACGGTGAACTTAACCGAGGAATGTAGTGCAATACTACAAAAAAATCTCCCGAAAAAGCTTAAGGATCCGGGAAGCTTCACCATTCTTTGTGAGATTGGTGACAACTTGAAGACAAAGGCACTTTGTGACTTGGGAGCTAGCATCAACTTAATGCCTTTCTCATTTTAAAGGCATTGGAGCTTGGTGATGTGAAAGCTACTTCCATGACACTTCAATTGGCAGTTGGATCCACCTCTTATCCCAAGGGTATTGTGGAGGATGTCTTTGTAAAGGTTGACAAGTTCGTGTTCCCGGTTGACTTTGTGGTATTACACATGATTGAAGATGCTAATGTGCCCCTTATTTTGGGAAGGCCGTTCCTTGCAACGGGAAAGGCTATGATTGATGTCCATGAAGGAGAGTTGAAACTAAGTTTCAACGGGGAGGAGATTATATTCTCAATTTACAAGTCTTTGGACAAGCATGATGAGTGGAGAGTGTGAATTTCATAGATCGAATTGAAGGGATAATCCATGATGAATGGGAAGATTTCTCTAACACTTATTTGTCTTTAGATTTAAACTCTTTTATTGATGAGAGATTGTCATATCATGATTCTAGAATTGTTGATCATTGTGATTTGTTTGATGTAGAGGAGGCTTCAAAATGTGAGGATACACGCACTTGGAGAAATGAAAGACCAAGATTTCTACCATTGAGTCAAGAAGTGGAAGGAGCTCCAAAGACGGAGGAGAAAAAGGAGAAGTTGAAGTCATTACCCGATCATCTACAATATGCATTCTTGGATAGTGAAATGAGGTATCCGGTGATTGTATCTTCTCTCCTTACTCCTTTCGAACTTGATAAATTACTTGTGGTTCTTGCTAGAAACAAGCGTGCTTTAGGTTGGTCTATTGAGGATATTAAGGGAATTAATCCTTCTATATGTATGCATAGGATTAGGATAGAGGAGAATAGTAAATGTGTGGTGCAACCCCAAAGATGTGTGAATCCTATTATGCAAGAAGTGATTAGAAAAGAAGTGATTAAATTCCTTAATTCAAGCATGATTTTCCCCAAAGGTGATAGCCCATGGGTATCTCCTTTGCATGTTGTGTCCAAAAAGGAAGGGATGACAGTTATAACAACCGAGACGGATGAGATTATTGCTACACGGGTAGCAACGGGGTGGAGAGTGTGTGTTGATTATCGTGAATTGAATAAAGCTACATGCAAAGATCACTTTCCCCTTCCCTTTATGGATCAAATGTTAGATCGATTGTGTGGACATGAGTATTATTGTTTCCTCGATGGTTATTCGGGGTATAATCAAATTATGATTGCCCTCCGAAGACCAAGAGAAGACCACCTTTACTTGTTCATATGGTACTTATGCTTGGAGGCGTATGCCATTTGGTTTGTGTAATGCACCGGCCACTTTTCAAAGATGCATGATGTCTATTTTCCATGATTTGATTGAAAAGATAATGGAGGTGTTTATGGATGATTTTTCGGTGTTTGGAAGTTCTTTTGATGCTTGTTTAGCTAATTTGGAGTGTGTTCTTAAGAGGTGCCAAGATACTAACCTTGTGTTAAATTGGGAAAAATGCCATTTTATGGTAAGAGATAGAATCGTGCTTGGTCATCATATTTCTTCAAGTGACTTGCAGGTTGATAGAGCAAAAGTTGTGGTGATTGAGAAGCTCCCTCCTCCGTCAAATGAAAGAGGGATTCGATCCTTTCTTGGCCATGCCGGATTTTATTTGCGGTTCATTAAGGACTTTTCTTAACTCTCTAAACCTTTGTCATATTTATTAGAGAAAAATGTTCCTTTTGAATTTACTAATGAATGTTTCACTTCTTTTAAGGCTCTTAAGGAAGCTTTGGTGGCATCTCCTATCTTGGTGAATCCTGATTGGAGTGAACCTTTCACTCTAATGTGTGACGCAAGTGATTTTGCAATGGGAGTTGTTCTTGGACAAGTAAGGGAGAAGAAGTTCCGAGCAATTTATTACGCTTCCAAGACTTTCAATTCAACTCAAGTCAATTACACAACCACTGAAAAGGAGCTTTTGGCCGTTGTCTTTGGTTTTGATAAGTTCCGACCTTACTTGATTGGGGCAAAAATGGTGGTTTATACCGATCATGCGGCCATTCGATATTTGATGGGAAAGAAGGATTCAAAACCAAGGCTAATTCGGTGGATTCTTTTGTTGCAAGAGTTTGACATTGAGATCCGAGACAAAAAGGGGAGCGAAAACATGATAGCGGATCATCTTTCAAGGCTCGAGAGGGAGGAAGGGTCCGAAAAAGAAATTGGTGTGGTCAAGGAAGAATTTCCGGATGAGCATCTTTTCACAATCAATGGGGTGATGGTTTGTTCGGATGAAGAAGGGCAGTTGTATACGGATTTGGCTAATTATATTATTTGTGGAAAGTTGCCTTACGGGATTAATCCTTCATATTATTAGGATGAGCCATTCTTATACAAGAAGGGTGTTGACTCGGTGATTCGAAGATGTGTGCCAAGAGAAGAATGGGAGAGCATTGTGGCTCATTGACACTCTTCTCCTTGTGGAGGACATTATGGAGGGGAGAAAACGGCATTGAAGGCGCTTCAATCGGGATTCTTTTGGCCGAGCATTTTTAAGAGTTGTCACGATTATGTCAAGAAGTGTGATCAATGCCAAAGGAGTGGTGGAATTTCTAAGAGAGATGAGATGCCACTAAGTGGAATTCTTGAGGTCGAATTGTTTGATATGTGGGGGATTGACTTTATGGGCCCTTTTCCCTCATCTTTTGGGAACGAGTACATTTTATTGGCTGTGGATTATGTCTCTAAGTGGATTGAGGCCGTGGCAATAAGGAATAATGATGCAAAATTGTGATGGATTTTGTGAGGTTGAACATCTTTGCTCGATTTGGAGTCCCAAAAGTGCTCATAAGTGATGGGGGAAGCCATTTCGTAAATAAACTCTTGGCTAAGTTGTTGAAGAACTATGGAGTTAATCACAAGGTGGCCACCCCATATCATCCTCAAACAAATGGGTTGGCCAAAGTCTCAAATAGGCAAGTAAAGAAAATTTTGGAAAGAACGGTAAATTCCACAAGGAAGGATTGGTCGAAAAAATTGAATGATGCTTTGTGGGCGTATAGGACCGCGTACAAAACACCAATTGGTATGTCTCCATACCAATTAGTGTTTGGGAAGGTATGTCATCTACCTGTGGAGTTAGAACACCGAGCGTTTTGGGCCACAAAGAAGTTGAATATGGAGAGTGATCTAAGTGAAGAGAAGAGGATTCTTCAACTCCATGCACTACAAGAGTTTAGGGAAAATGCTTATGAAAGCTCACAACTCTTTAAGGAGCGGACCAAAAGATGGCATGATGCACGTCTATTCAAGAAGATATTTTCCGAGGGTGATGAAGTGTTGCTATTCAATTCTCGATTGAGTTTATTTCCCAGAAAACTCAAATCTCGTTGGTGTGGGCCATATCGTGTGAAGAATGTATACCCTTCTGGATTTGTTGATTTGGAGAATGAAAAAGGGGAAGAGTTTAAAGTGAATGGTCATCGAGTGAAACACTACTTCTCTCCTAATGAGAAGATAGTGGTGCACGAGATGAATTTTGTTGATGCTTGATCACATTGAGTTCCGTCCGGAATAGGACGTAAAAAATAGCTCTTAGTGGGAGGCAACCCACCGGTTTTGTTGCTTATTTTATTTTTGTTCTTGTTTTGGTTTTTACTTTGTTTGGTTAATGTCTTTGGTTTGTGGTTGGGTAGATTGATGATGATTGGGATTTTAAGTTGGAAATTCTTGAGGCTTGCAAGGTGCATAAGGAGTTTAGCTTGAGGAGCTTGGGAAATTAAGGTTCGTTACTCCATGCTCGAACTTAAAGTTGCTTTGCAACATCTAAGTTTGGGGGAGTGTTATTTTTACGAATTGGGCATGTCATTGCACCGGCACACACCCATTATTTAATGCTTTGGGGGGTATTTGTTGATTTTTGGTGATTATTGGATTTTGAGCATTTAATTGTAACACTTTTTTTCCAAATTTTGATTGCTGGGCAAATAAAATTTTGGGGGGGGTATGTTCATCTTTACAATTCAATGCATTGCATTTGGTGAGTTGATTAAAATTGGTGATTGAGCATGCAAGGAAAAGACCCCAATCTACTCGGTCGAACGAGCGATCTGGCTTGAATCGAGGGATTAAAAGGTTAGTGTGGGTTGTGTTGTTAATTTTGGTTGAAATTGAGAAAATTTTGAAAAATTTGATGTTGCCCGAGCACTTTTGCTCGAGCAAGTCTGCACTGTCGTGTTGTGTAAAGGATTTTACGTAGCAAAATTTTTGAAAATGTTGCTCGAGCACTTTTGCTCGAGCAACACTGCTCGATCGAGCACCTGGAAAAAAGAAAGTGTCAAATGTTTTTGTAAGAGTCGTGCTTGACCAAGGCCTGCGATCGAGCAAGCCTACTCGATCGAGCAGTCTTATGATATTTACGTAGCAAAAATCCCAAATTGTTGCTCGACTACTTTTGGTCGAGCAACACTGCTCGATCGAGCAACTTAAAAAAATTGGGTCTTTTCTTAGAGCTACACACACACTGAAACACACACAAACACACACTTATTCCTTTCTCGCTCGAGCAGCCAAAACCAGGATGGCGATTTCTTGCCCATTTGACCTCCAAAATTTCCATTTTCTTCCACATTTTCATCACTCCAAGGTATGTAATCTCATTCTCTCTCCCTATTTCATTACATTAACGGATTATTTGTAAGATTTGGGGAGATTTAAACCTAGGGTTCATGAGGAAAATTGGGGATTTTGTGATTTTTGTGTGAATCCATGAAATTGACTTGTTGTTTGTGATTAATGGGCTCCAATAGGCTTAGGATACTTGAATTTCAGTTGAATATGCTTTGAAAGCTTGATTTTAGCTTGGATTGTCCCATGAATTGCTTATAACAGTGTTAGAAAAAGTGAGAGACTTCATTTTTAGGGGATTTTTAATGGGTGATGTGATTATTTGTGATATTTGTGAGATTTTAGTTTGGGAATTCATGTTGTGCATAGAATCCTTGAAATTGTCATAAAAAAATTGAGTACCACTTTGCGAAGGTGTGAAGCACTGATTAGGGTCATAATTGCATGTTTTTGCATCCATTTCTATATGGTTTTGATGTGCTTATGTTCATATTTGACCCTAAAATGCTATACTTTGTGCATTTAACCCTTTTTGGCTAGAAAGTTGTGTTTTGTAGTGAAAACGAGCAAAAATTGGCAAGAGACGAGGATATTCGTAAAAGTCCAGAAATTGTGAGTTGATCTAATGGAGGAAAATTATATAGCATGTCGAAGGGTTCGAAGAGAGGGTCGCAACGGAAAAAGAATCGAGTTAATCGGAGCTCTAGAACTCAAGATATGAAGAAAACAAGAAGTCGAGGATCGACCGAACGGGATCGTGCGACCAGCAGCACGGGATCGTGCAAAACCTCTCTGGTTCGTGCAAGCAAGGGCTGAACGAATTGCACCACATGAATCGATTCGTGTGGCCACTATGGTGCATTCGTGTGATGGCTCGGACAGGCCCAATTTCGAGGGCTGTTTCGTCTTTTCGCGCGTTTAATGAAGGGCATTTTGGACTAAACATTGTGGGCACTATAAATACTCAAGTATCAAATTCTCAAAGACACTTTTCATCATTACTCCAAGTTCTTAGATTAGTTTAGAGAGAGAATTAGGTAGTTACTTAGTGAGTTCTTAGTTAGATTTAATCTTATTTCTTCCATAACTTTTGATCCATCCATTGGATCTTTAATCCGTTTGTTCCATTAGCTTAGTCTTGTTATTAGCTACATTTATACGGTTCGGTTTATGTTTTCAAGCTTTGGATCAAGAGTTAGCATATTGGAGGTTTGTAGATTGTATTCAATTTCTCTACCTATGGTAAGTTTTCCTTTAATTCTCTTGATTTAATTCATAATCATGATGTTTACATTGTTAATTGTTGATTTTCATTTCCAACTAGCCATGGGCTAATTCCTTGTTGCATGGTTGTATGAATACTATGATGTATTTAGTCTCTTGTTAATCCTATGCATGAATTAGTGATCTTGATGGATTAGTTCTCTTATTAATGACTTGTATAAATGCTTGGGATGTTTAATTGGATTGTATGGCTTATATGGTTAGCAATGAAGTGAAAATTGAGCTATAAGGACCATATGCATACCAAGTGTTTGATGTTTGGCTTGTATGACCAATGAGAATTGCATATTAGCTAAGACCTCTTAATTGAAGTGTTGGAAGTTGTAGAGAGATCTAGACATCCAATAGAGCACTTACCTTGTGTTGTAGAGAGATCTAGATACTAGTTGACTTGACTAAGACACCAAGAGAACTTTTGCATGATAGGATGGTTAGGACTCTAGAGGAACCATAGTAGGATTACTTCCATGTACACTTCACACTTGCTCACTTCTTTGAGGTGATAGTTAGGATTTACTATTCTTGCTTGATTAGTAGATAGAATTCATGATCTTTTTCTTGCTTTCCTAGCTATCCACCTATGTGAACACTCAATACTTGCTTGATATCGCATTGTTTCCCTGTGTTCGATATTTAACTTGGTTAACTTGCCACGACAACAACGACCATGTACACTTGCGTGGAAATCTTACACTATTTTGGCAAACAAGCACTTTGTCCAAATTGATGCACATTTTTTACATATCTCTTTTGTTGTATATAATGTGGATAAATACTTTCATCTTTCAATTTAGGATGGAGTTTGAGATCATTTCGAGACTTAAATGTGGGAAAGAAATTTTTTGTTTTGTTGAATTGATTCTTGTGAAAATATATGAGCATATTGTGAGTATTGTGATGTTAGGGTTATACTAGAAAGTATGCTTTTACTTTGTATAACTAAACTGAATCTTTGAGCATTATCTGAAATAAATCTTTTATCACTGTGCTTTAGATAAATATGAATGTTATTTATTTATTGCAATCCGTTC